>JAGQAX010000009.1:5630859-5788234 GCA_019142605.1 Cephalopholis sonnerati | reverse complement strand
TTCTCACCACACAGTCCAGTCTGCGCTCCTGTGGATCTCCATCTGTGTTGCTCTGCTGAACGTCAAACTGTCCTGGACCTTCCTCCTCAGAGCCCTCTGTACCCCGCCACACCTCCACATGCAGCCGACCTGCCACCTAACGCGCGCACGCGCGCACGCACGCACGCACGCACCCACGCACACACACACACACACACACACACACACACACACACACACACACACACACACACACAGTCAGAGCAGCAGAGTGTCATTTCTATTAGTCACTAGCCACCATATCTTTATTTTATCTTTTCTAGGGTTTAGTTTTGTAACCAGGAAATTAAAGTCCAGATGAAACGGCATATTGACAGTATTTAGTTTCAGTATTGCGACATATTTCTGAGTGAAATAGGATGGGTGGGTGGTATATAACGTTAGGAGGGATTTGTTTTGACTGTTGAAAAGTGGCTGTGTCATAACAGTAAGGCCCTGATGGTGTAACGCTGAATGGATAGGAGTAACTGTCACGGAGAGAGTAAAATGCTCTCACAGATAACTCTTACAGATTCCTTTTTCCTCAAAGATAATAATTGTTTTGGGGAAAGAAGACACACTGACGTAGCACGCTGTTGCTAGCTATTTGATGTTACCTTTGTGTGGCTTAAAGTTGCAGACTGATGGGTAATGGGTATAGTATTAGATATAGATGGGTGTAGTATTGGTTGAAATTGGTTGGTCTTAGCTTACGTAAGCAGAACGACAATAAAGGATTTTTTGCCGATATGATATAACACCTCATTTGACCAATAACCAATACCAATACCGATATATCCACTTTTTTTCCCACCTGATTTTAGTGATCATCAAGTCTCTTCTGTAGTGGAGTTATCATATTATACATGCATACTCATTATAATGATGGCCCACCAGCAGATGGAGACATGAAATACAATACTATACTATACTTTTCAGTGTATGTAATATTCATTGTACCAAATAAGAAAAAACATATCAGCCAATACTGATGACGTGCCAATATTACCGTGCATCCCATGTCATATTTTGTTTTACAGGAAGAAAACATGATTAGATTTTGATACAAGAATATGAAGAAACTGAGTTTTTGTATGTTTTGGGGGGTATATTGTTAACTACAATGATCCACTACAACTGGGAATTTTTCATTTCAGCTCAACTTTAGGTTCCTTGGTCAAATTTAGGTTTCTTGGTCTGTGAGGTGCGTTATCAATCTGTCTATAAAGATAGACTCTATACAGATTGTCATTGTCATTGCCACGAAAAGACGGAGCTGTGAGCACTGCAATCTGTTGATTGGTCAATAGTGGACAATCACACTTGCTCAGGGCTGAGCTGTGGCTGGTTTTGAAACTTAAGTAACCACTGTTCATAGCATGGCAAGTTCTACATATATTAAAGTAAACTTACTAGAAAATGAAAGAATGTTTTGCTGCCTCTTGTAGCAACTGTAGACTGAGACAAAATAACTTAACTCATTGGGCCGACTGCCAGCAACTTTTAAGGTGGAACGTTTACTCGTAATGTTACTCAATGTATGAGTTGACGACATGAATCCATCAACACACCTTAAATTTCAATATGGCAACTTTGACCATTCCATTAGTTTTTATTGTCTCTCTTGGATGACATACACTTTTAGTAAAGAGTGAATCTTCAAGCATTTAAAAATAAATATTAATTTTGACCGGATTATATGAACTGCATATATTCTAATCCTCACTTAAATTAAAAAAAAAAAAAAAAACATCACAGAGTGTCCTTCCTGTCCTTTCTGGCTATGGCAACACTAAACTCCTGTGCTTTCCTGAGAGAGACTTAATGCACAAACTCACTATTTCTGAATATCCCATTGAGAGAGACTCTCACAGTAACCTGTTCTGTTTTGTTCTGAAAACGTCAGCATGCAACCTCATTCTGTGGATGACAAACAAGATGCAGATTTCCCTCTGTTTAGAGGAAATACAGTGAGTGCTGGATGACGCAGTGAGGGACAACAACCCTGCCCACATTTAGGAATACTGTTTGCGGTGGAAACGCTAAATAGACCTAGGGCCTTGGTGCCATGTCTGAATGGTTACTTTTGATTCCAAAGGTACTATACCCAAAGGCTTTGGTGGAAACAGGGATTATTTGGTTCTTTATCTGTTAAATGCTGCACAGTGTTCCCCATATCCTTAGGGGTGGGAATCTCTAAGCATCTCACATTTTGATTCCCATTCAGAGGACTACAATGTGATTAGAAAAGGATTATTAATAATTTCTGTACACAATTTATTTTTTCTTACGCTGTGACTACTTTTAAAAAATGACGCATTGTAATCATTCATAATTCAAATTAAAAAAATGAATTTACTCCCATTGTCTGTTACTAATACAACAGTAGTAGAACGTAAACACAACACTCACATATAGGTCAGTTCACCATCCATTTGGTACGGCCATAAGGAACCTACAGCCCAGTCTTACATCTAGGAACCCCCCCTGCTATCCTCTACCTGTGTCTCCCCGCTGATTGGTGCTGAACAGGTAATGTACAGTAGGTTTTGGAGCTTTTCTTCTCCCAAGTTTAAGAAAAGACTCCACCATTGCTCCCAGAGGGCTCCTACCTCTCCCTTCTGGTTGATGATTGGCACTGCGTACTGCAGCTTGACATCGTGGAACAAGCAGGCCAGGAAAACATTTGCCACACCAATCAGACTGTGGTTCTCCTGTTCTTCGAAGAACGGGTCTGCACGTTTGAAATAGGACCGCATCACCTGGGTTAGGAAGAAAGAGTGAGGACACGGTGAGACTAATAAATAAGTCACCTGTTTGACTTCATGGTCTTCCTGAACTCCTCAAGGTTTGTGCATATTTTACAAGGGATGGTTGGAAATCGAGAAATCTATTAATCCCTCAAGACTTTTGGGTGTAAACTTCTAATTAGTTCCCCTAATACCAAGGGATTTAAGCACATTTTCCCTTTTCTTTCTCACCATGCTTCTTTTGTATCTCGTCTTTTAGAATCAGAATCAGAATCAGCTTTATTGGCCAAGTACGTGTGTACATACAAGGAATTTGGCTCCGGTAGGCTTTGCTCTCAATGTACAAGTATTTACATGAGTACTAAAAATTTAACAAGTGTAAAATGCAAAATATACAAGAAATTGTACGAATATACATCAAATATAAATATAAAAATATAAAAATATACAATATACAGGATGCGAGTGTTGTTTGTTCTGCCACTCTGTGACTGTTAGGGGTTCATCAGAGCGACAGCCTGGGGGAAGAAACTGTCTTTGTGATGTGTAGTTTTGGCGAACAGTGCTCTGTAGCGCCTACCGGATGGGAGGAGTTTAAACAGTTTGTGTCCGGGGTGTGAGGGGTCTGCAGAGATGTTCCCTGCCCGTTTCCTGACCCTTGACCGGTACAGGTCCTGGATGGAGGGAAGATCAGTCCCAGTAATCCTCCCTGCACATCTGATTGTCCGTTCCAGTCTGTTCCTGTCCAGTTTAGTGGCAGATCCAAACCAGACGGTGATGGACGTGCAGAGAACAGACTGGATTATGGCGGTGTAGAATGTGATCAGCAGTTCCTGAGGCAGGTTGAGCTTCCTGAGCTGTCGCAGGAAGTACAGCCTCTGCTGGGCCTTTTTCCATACAGTGTCTATGTGGGAGGTCCACTTCAGGTCCCGGGAGATTGTGGTACTCAGAAACTTGAAAGTGTTCACAGTTGACACTGTGCTGTTGAGGATGGTGAGGGGGGGCCGTGTCGGGGGGCTTCTCCTGAAGTCCACAGTCATCTCGTCAGTCTTGAGCGGGTTCAGCTCCAGGTGGTTCTGACCGCACCAGAGGACCAGCTGCTCCACCTCCTGTCTGTATGCAGACTCATCACAGTCCCGTATTAGACCGATGACCGTGGTGTCGTCTACAAACTTCGGGAGTTTCACAGAAGGGTCTCCTGAGGTGTAGTCGTTGGTATACAGGGGGAAGAGCAGTGGGGAGAGGACACAACCCTGGGGGCACCAGTGCTGATGGACCGAGAGCTGGATGTGATGCTCCCCAGCCTCACATGCTGCCTCCTGTCAGTCAAGAAACTGGTAATCCACTGACAGGTGGAGGCAGGCACCATGAGCTTGATGAGCTTCTGGTAGAGAATTCTGGGGATGATTGTGTTGAACGCCAAGCTGAAGTCCACAAACAGGATCCTTGTGTAAGTCCCTGGGGAGTCGAGGTGGTGCAGGATGTAGTGCAGTCCCATGTTCACTGCATCATCCACCAACCTGTTTGCCCAGTAGGCAAACTGCAGGGGGTCCAGCAGGGGGCCTGTGATGTCCTTCAGGTGGTGCAACACCGGAATTTCAAAGGATTTGATGACCATAGATGTCAGGGCGACGAGCCTGTAGTCATTCACTCCTGTGATGGAGGGCTTCTTGGGGACTGGGATGATGGTGGAGCATTTGAAGCAGGAGGGTACTTCACACAGCTCCAGCGATCGGTTTTTAAGCATTTTGTCAATCAGGGATGCAAAATGGAATAAATGAAAGCATGCAGATAAATTCTGACAGATCATCTGTCATATCTGCACACACAAAACTGAATAAAACACTAAATTATTTTACAGATTATAACATTATTAATTTATTTGGGTGTGTGATTTAACAGGTTTTTCACTTACAGGGTTGTCTTCATCAAAGTCCTTCCACTCCTGGTAAAGATCCCTCATGTCCACAAGCCTGTTCTCCATCTTCTCCAGAGCCCAGATCTGTTTCCCTTTACCTTTGCGGCGAACCTGGATGGCTGGCTCACTCAATACTACATCACGCTATGAAGAGGGGAGAGAGGAGACTGAATTTTACTCATGTTGGCTTGAAAAATCCAAGCAGGCACATGTTATATTGCTTATATTACAGCCAACTTTTCTCCCAACCATACACTAGGAGCATACTATTAATTTTTATTGTAGTTTGGCCACTGATTTGGCACACTAATCAGTACAGTAATCAGTGGCAGCAGCAACAATGGCTGTGAGGCAAGTACAGTACTTTAAAACCCTCAGTGCCCGATTGCTTCAATTTGCATCAGTCTGTCCTCCTCAGAGGCAAACTCAAATCTGACCACACAGATGTGATACATAGATTTTAGATACAGTGCAATTTCCTGCCTATCCTCATTACCTGGGGACATTCTTATCTCCAGTGTCCATCATAAAATAATCATAAACAAATCATAGAAACAAGAATTACCGCTTTGCGGTTGTATGCCTCTGCAGATCAGTCAAGTTGCATGGATGCTTCACACATGTTCCCCCAGCAGCATAGAAGATCTATACAATCAGCACAGTTTCAAGGTGAACACCCAAGATGAGCGTCACCAATTCAGTATCTAACCAAATGTCTCCCCTTCTGTTCCTGAGATATGACACTGAGCAGCATCCAGAAAAGTGTTTTTGCAAAACGTTATGACGTCACAGTGAAGTTGGTCTTTGACCTTTTGGATATAAAATGTCATCACTTCATCAGTATATCCTGTTAGACATTTGTGCAATATTTCATCATAAATAGTGTATGAAGTCTTGAGTTATGGCCAAAAGCATGTTTTGTGAGCTCACAGTGACCTTTGACCGTCAAATTCTAATAAGTTCAAAGTAGAGCAGTTGTCTCAATTGAGTCAGAGGTGTTGTAGTCAAGACCATCTAAACTGAGACCAAGTCATGACCAAGACTAGTGTGTATCAAGACTGAGACAAGACCAAGACTTTGAGGACCAGTGTGAGTCCCACACACAATGACACAATTATAATAAAATGTGAAACATGCAGACCATAGGTACCCCTCAATCTGATCTAAAAAAAACGCATTCCCCTAAACAACTATCACAGAAAACAAATTAAGGTTCTTCTTCATCCACCTCCTTTCTTGTCATATACTGCATGAGGTGAGAGTTGAAAAAAGAAACCAACATGAACAAGCCAAAAACTGCAGTTCCTCTAATGGCCACTTGAGGCTGGCTCCAAAAGCAAGTCCCCATAAACCCTGATGTTGAAATGCCAAACTTTACAGCGGACATAGACATGTTTACAGCCTGGAGCAAAAAACTGTTTTGGTCTTTTGCCAATTTCAACATACATGACAAATGCATGGTGGGTAAATTCTTAATACCTCACCCATTTACATTTTTTTAAAACTTAAAAGTTACAAATAATTAAGGGCGGGACTGCTCTGTGTGACAGGCTGACTGCCAATAGGCCCGCTTTACACCTTGCATCAACATGCGTTTTTTGCGATCGGATAGCAATCCGATTGCTCGTGACCACATGAAAGTACAGGTGTAAATACACTCGAAACGTACTGAGGACGGATTGTTATCCGATCAGCCAAACCACTTCTGAAGGTGGTCAGGGACGCACTGTGACCACATCTAACACAAGTGTAAATACAAATGCGTCTCCAATCCACATGCAACAACTCCGTGGATGAAAACAAGTAAGCGAGGTGCGCCAGCTGGACACAGGAAGAAGGAGGAAAAAGATAACAACACTCACCGGGTAGCGACTGCAGAGAAAAAGAAAACACCGTGGTGAAGATAGTTTGATGTTGGATATTCACAGATATTCACATTTTCATTTTGGGTTCAACACTGATTTCCACCTCCATGTCATAGGCAGAAAACAATGAGCAACACAGGGTAGGGCCATTTACCCAATAGCTTTCACATAACTGGACCCAGACACCACACACAAATGTAAAATGGTTTGTTGAAGTTTGTTTAAAAAATTCTTACAAAATAAAAAGTGTGTTTTTGTGGGTGTTTGTATGTGTGTGTGTGTGTGTGTGGGCGGGGGGTTAATAGCCCTACCCTGTGTTGCGCATTGTTTTCTGCCTATGATATGGAGGTGGAAATCAGTGTTGAACCCAAAAAGAATAAGTGAATATCTGTTGAATATCCAACATCAAACTATCTTCACAACGGTAAAGAAACGCCGAGGACGGAGCCACGGTGAGACGAAGTGTATGCTCTCCATTTGGTCTGACAAAAGTGTCCATACAAGAACGCAACTTCATAGGTGGCTAACATCTTGTTGTTGTTATTGTGGTGCACATGATATGACGTTGTAGTGTGCCACTAGGCTGTAACGTCGGCAGGACGGAGCGTATCTGATAGCAAACGGATCTGGATGGGACACCAGAGACGCATATTAATACCAGGTATAAATGTATGTGGTCATACGCTATCTGATTGCAAAAAATGCATGCTAATGCAAGGTGTAAAGGGGGCCATAGTGTCCTCAGCTTCTCAGTCAGATCTACCCCTCACTCCTCCACAACTCCAACCTCTTGCCCAAATATGGTTAACTTCTGACTCCAAAAAATCAAGTTGGCGACGCTTGAAATGCCGCAGTCGAGGCTTCAAAGCAGAGGTCCACAAACCAATGTGTGACATCACAGAAGCTTTGTCCATTATTTTATAGTCTATGCTGGGGGGGGGGGGGTGGCATAACTCCTGCACTACAGAATGAAAATCTACATGAGCTTTTAAACTTGCTTTCTACAGGTACCTGAAATTGCAAATACACTTTGTTAATCACTGAGAATGTTTGGTTCTTTCTGTGGTTTTTGTTTTACATTTTCTCTCTCAAACACATAGACACACACAAACACAAACACATCCTACCTTCCTGTTCGCGTCTAGGTTGGCAGCAGGTATCTGCAGAGTGACCAAGTACTCTGTCCTCTTGCTAAGCTCCTCAGCTATGAAGCCAGCCTCCTGTGCCAGCAGGTTGGCCCGAACTATCTGCTCCCTCAGGCGCCGCAGGCTGCGAGTCATCATTGCTTCTCTGATCCCACACAAACACAAGTTTTACAAAGCATCTATGGAATCTTTTCCTCCTTCAAACACTGCCAACAGGAGTCAGTGAAGGTTTCACATTGTCCCGTTGTATCTTACCTGTCCTCGCTCCAGCGCCGCATGCGTTTGTTGGAGCTGGGTGACGTCACAGCAGCAGCTGCACTGGGGGGCAGACCTGTTGGGTCCAGCAGGTTGGAAGGTTTCTCAGGAGTGAGCCTGCGGCGGAGCTGCTGCAGCTCCTGCTCATACATCTGCCTCTGCCGCTCCAGGGCGCAGCGCTTCTCCTCCTCATACTGCCTCTCCAGGGTCTGTAACACTGACTGCAAAGGGTCTGAGGAGGAGAAGGAGCATGAGGATATATTAAAACAGGAAGAGAAGACAGAGAGGAGGAGTAAATTTCTTATCGGTTGGCAATTAGCATCTATAAGAACTCTTCATCCTAAAACTAAAATTCTGTCATTGTTAGTCAACCCCAAATAAGCTGGAACTGATTCACATGACTGGACTCGCTGCCGGTCCAAAAATCCAATATTTACTTCATTATCTCTATTTGGCAAGCAGAGTCTTCTGTCAGACCACTGCAGGAAAATATAGATTATAGGGTAAATATTGAACCTGTGGACCCACAGTGGAATCATTTGGGGTCTAAATATTTGGATTATACTGCACACAAGCTGTTTGGAGTGACTTGATGGAAATCATGTGCTTTTGATAAAGCTCTAAAAAAATGGACTGGTTAACTTAAACAATACAACTATTCTCTTTCATTCTTAATGTTAAAAAATGACCAAAACAAACAATGAGGCCACGCTGTTAACAAGTATTGTCTGTGTTTCCAAAGCCTAATATATCTTGTTCCTCTGTGCCACTGAGATCTATTGTTGTCTAAATGCTATTAAAAGCACATGATTTTAGACTCTCAGTCTTGTTTAAAATAATGATAATATTTCTGACCCATTTTTAAAGATTTACATCTTCAGGAACAAATGGGCCTGGGGCTGAGTGCCAGGGTACAAAGTAAGGAACAAATTGTTAGTTTTGGTCTTTTTCTGGAATTCGTTGACAGCTATTAACCTTAAAGGGATAGTTCAGATTTTTTTTTAAGTGAGCCTAAATGAGGATCTTTTCCATAGTCAGTGAATTAACTACAGTAGATGGTCGTCTGCATGCACCAAGCTTGAAGAAGTACACAGGAGTACTGCTGCAGAAGCTGAGCAATTTACTGCTGTGGATTGGAGCTGCACCAACTTTGGTCATTCCAAACTAACCCTTTAAAACACCGAAGTCACGCAATAATACAATCAAACTGACTGATCAAGGCAGGGGTAGACCCATGGACTGTATAAAATAGCGTAGCCACCATGACATCACCCATTGGACTCTCGTTTCGAAGCCTTGAGTTTGGCAGTTTTGGCATTTTGTCCCAACAATCAGCAGCCATGGGCTCCTCTAAACAGCTGTCTAGTTCTCTGAAAACTAAAATAACTGATGCCCACAAAGCAGGAGAAGGCTATAAGAAGATAGCAAAGTGCTTTCAGGTAGCTGTTTCCTCAGTTTGTAATGTAATTAAGAAATGGCAGTTAACAGGTACTGTGGAGGTCAAGTTGAAGTCTAGAAGACCAAGAAAACTTTCTGAAAGAGCTGCTCGTAATATTGTTAGAAAGGCAAATCAAAACCCCCATCTGACTGCAAAAGACCTGCAGGAAGATTTATTAGACTCTGGAGTGGTGGTACACTGTTAAACTGTGCATTGACACCTGCACAAATATGATCTTCATGGAAGAGTCATTAGCATAAAACCTTTCCTGTGGTCTCACTGTGCTGTCAAGGACGACACCCAGACTCTTAACCTGAGGGGAGGGGGAAACTGAGGAGTTGTCAGTGGGGATGGTGAAACTGGGAGTATTAGTGAGGGTGGATTTAGAACCAACGAGGAGAACCTCGGTTTTATCACTGTTGAGTTTTAGGAACTTTGAAAAAAACCACAGCAGGAGGAGGGCGGGAAGGTGGAGGTGGGTTTGTTGGAAAGGTAGAGGTTTTTTGTTATTTTTTAACTGTCAAAGATTGGAAAAAAAGGTGATCTTGCTTAAAATATTGAAGAAATGTGTCACCTTTAACGTCATGCCTTTTGGAGATTAGTTCATCTTTCACTCAGTTAACTGTTCACAGTAACAACATTTTGACCACGGGTGCCCAAATGCATGCTGCTCTATTTGTGCAAATGGTGACAGAACTACTGTAACATTTTTTCAATGGCATGTCCCACACATAGACACGATGTACACAGATAAGGAGTTTAGAAAAACATGAGGTAAATCATCTTTTTACACATCCCCACTCCAATATCAAGTATCAATAGATCATGCAAACCCCATGTAAACATTTACAGTATTTATCCTCTCTGATCTTTGAACAGAGTTTAAATGGTACAAAGGACTAGTTCAAAGTCAAGTCGGAAGCAATATAAAATGTCTCCATTTGTACACACATTCATGTCTTCTTTTTAGAATGAGAATTCTTATTTAACTATAAACGTGATGAGTAATGCACTGTCATTTTATTCACCACAGCTGCCACATTTAAAACATGCTCTGAGAGAGCTCCTTAGCAAAGACACATTAACATTAATTTTACTGTACAATATTAAATAAACATGCTGTACATTTATTTTGTTTCTCGACAAAGCACACCTTTGTCATTGTTTGACATTTCAGCCTGACTCACCATTGTTGCCCATGCCTTTCATCATGACTTCGGCCTGGGCAAATTCATAGCCAAAGCTCAGCTCACTTGACACGTCGCTGGATGCATCGATGTCTACCTCCAACTGGTCGGTGCTTAAACACTTCTTCATTGCAGCACCGCCCTCCTCATCCTCAGCTCCTGCATGGACCATATGCCTGGGTAGGTTGATCCTGTGTGTGTGCATGAGTAGGTGGTGGTTGCATATGGATGTATGTGACAAAGAGAGTGACACAGAGAGGAAGTGTGATATTGTGAAAACAGGAAGAGATACAAAGAAAAGTTTGTGATCACATGTAAATAAACGCTGTTGACGCATTAGTGTTAGAAAATAAACACCACACTGATACAGATTCGAAGTCAGCACTCTGTAGGTGACACCAACCTGAAGAAGTGGTTGTTTCCCCACAGGATTCTGTCACCATGATGAAGCTGAACTGGACTGGTGACTGCAGTACCGTTCACACATGTTCTACAGGTGGAAAAAAGGATTCATACGTGAGACAACATATGAGCTGAGAAAAGGTGATAGTGGAAATGTAACCAACTGGAATTACCACCTCGCGGTTATATGCTTCTGCCAGCCAACCATGTTTCAGTTACAGTTTACATCCATGCCTGTCCAGACTCATATGTAGCCATGACAGTAAACAATGCTTCAAATATGGATGTTGCTAAAAAAAAAAAGCTACATCGTCTAATACATAGACACTTAACACACATCTTCTACCCTGTAGCAAAGAAGATCTATACAATCAGCAAAGTTTCAAGATGAATGTGTTTTTGCACAACATTATGACATCGCAGTAATGTTGACCTTTGACCTTTTGGATATAAAATGTCATCATTTGACTATTTTATTCTATTAGACTTTTGTGTGAAATTTTGTCATAGATAGTGAAGAAATTCTGGAGTCAAAGTGGGCATTTGTGCCAAAGTTAAAAGAATTCCCTCAAGGCAATCCTGAAATCTTGCGTACATGAGAATGAGATGGACGAGAAATCACAGTGACCTTGACCTTTGACCAGCAAAGTCTCATCAGTTCATTGAAGCCAAGTGGATGTTTCTGCCAAATTTGAGGATTCTCCCCTAAGGCATTACTTGTGTTATAGTGTTCACAAGAAGGGGATGCACAGACAAGCCAAAAACATAATGCCTCTGGTCATGGCTGTTGCTAGCGCAGTGGCATAATAAAACTGGAAAATAGGTCTTTGGGCCCTTCCAGTGTCAATGCAAGCTGCAAATTGATTTTACGGTTGGTGTATGCTGATGCACTGAATACCTCTTCCATACTGACCAATTTGTGCCCTTAGCACCAAACATCACTGAATGTCTTTTCAGATTTACGGTGTTCTTATTTTCTGTTTTTACTTATTCTTGGATTAGATATGTCCTGGTTCGCTTATTTTCTTCTTTGCTCTTTTAGCTGCTTTCAATGACACATGGTTTTGTGAAAAAAAGTTTATAATTACTAAGTAAGGTGTTAACAAAGTATCCTTTTGTAAAGAAACTCAAGGAACTGAATTGTCATAAAAAGCTGTCACAGCAAACTTAATAGCACATTCAGCAGGCACAGAGCAAAAGAAGCACGAGAGACTCAACCAACACAGAAAAGATGAGAAGTGTTAAACTAAAACAAACAGGCGAAACAGAAACAGGTGACACTTTCACATGGTATGTTCTTATTTGACCTGTTGTTAAATGGTTGATTTTATTAATGGATTATCAGATAGAGAAACTTAAAATCCAAAGAATAGCACGTTACAGTGAAATGACTTATTTACAGCATAGTCACAAGATGTTTTAAGTTCAGCATTAAAAAGTGGAAAAACACCAAAGATCCATTAAAACACATTACCACAATTTAAGAAAATAAAAACATCATAAAACATCATAAAAACAAGGACAACTAAAATAACAATGTCATTGCAAAATGTCATCATAAATCTTTCACCCTGTTCCATAAAAAGAAAACCCTTACCTGACTTCTGTACTTTGTTCCTACGTTTAGCTGACAAACAACTGCACCAAGCAGAACATGCATGATCAAAACAACACTGTACCAATGATGACACAAGGTGGTTTTTAACAGAAAAGTGGAGAAGTCCTGTTCTGTGAAACAGGAACCTGTGTTTGCTGGCACCCTTAGGTAACATTTCAGCAGCAATAGATTCACAGGACAGTGACTGTTCCAACATTACTTCTAAATATGAGACACTTGTCAGAGATGTAATTTCAGCTCCATAACAGAAGACTTATTCTTGACAGCTTCTTCTTCATTCCCAACAGAATTGACTTGATTTTACCCAAATGTATTGAAAGCTTGTTATGTGTGTGTGATGTTTTCAATTTCACTGACATCATTCCCAGATACCAGTAATGTAGAAACATCAGCCTATAACAAGAGCTTGCATTTTAAAGCTGCTGGAATATTGTTTATATCAATAATAAACAAAAGAGGCCCTAGAGTAGAACCCTGTGGCACCCCACATGTAGTATCCTGAGGTTCTGATATAACCCTCAACATCCCAGAATTGAGTTCTTCCTGTAAAGTAAGAAGTGAACCATTTCACAGCCAGAGTTTCCCACAAATTGTTACATGTTGCGAATTTTCAAAACTTTTCCACAATATTATACTCCAATTCAACCAAAGATCCTGTGGGTGTCGAGGCAATTTGATGTGTGTTTGAATTATAATTATACAACAAGTAATTCCGACCAAGCAATCCAATCGGTCAACAAGACATTCAGAATGTGCTCAAACAGCATAACAGCACACATGGCTCATTACTGAAAATATTACACCGTCATTTCTATGATAATGTTTTACTGCCACAGGACACACACATGCTCTATATGTGTCCATGTAAATGAGCTGAAGTCTAAAGAAAAACTCACCACAATCCTGAAAATATATAGCCTAATATGTAAATAAATGTCTATAAGTACACTGGAAGTCACCAATTATCAAATTAATATATCTGAAACATTCTTTGTTCTTTATTTCAAATGGCCTGAAAAGCTGATTAGCAAAAAGCCACCTAAAAATGGGTTGTTAGGATATTCTAAATGACCTGCAGCCAATTTAAAGTCACCAATTAACCTATCCCTAACTTGCATGTCTTTGGACTGTGGAAGGAAGCCGGAATTCCTGGAGAAAACCCACGGTGACACTCCACACAGAAGGGCTCCCTACTGGGATTGACCCAGGAACCCTCCTGCTATGAGCCGACAGTGCCAACCACTACACCACCGAGCTGCCCAACATTTGTAGAATAATTAACTTAATTAAAACTCTTTCTGACCTTGAACTTAACTACTGTGTTTGCAGAAGTTCGCCAACATACTTATATAGGCTAAGTGATTCACTGGATTAAATAAGTCAGTCTACTATTTTATCTAATAAGCTTTCTTTATGGAAATAATTGATGGCACTGTTTGTCAGTGTAGGTGTGTGCCTCCATGAAGTGAAGCAAGCACGAGTGTCACAGCAGTGAAAAAGTTGCTTTATGAAAAGCTAAATGCCATCAAATATGGATTGAAGCAAAATATTTCATTAGATAAAAATATGTTGTAAATTTAGGTAATGTTAATGTCTGTTTTTACTTTTGGACTTTACAATGCTCTTGAGTTATTGGAAATGTTTAACTTCCTCTGGCATCCTCCATCAGCTGTGCCGGTGACACGGTGCTACACTACCTTAAAAATACATGTGCGGATGTAGTAGCCAAATCTGTATATGGAAAAATTATTTTTTACAGCAGTTATCTTAGTCATAAAAAGACTTAGCTAGCAAAGCAGTTTTGTGTTTATATCTGGGATATTTTTGGTAAACTACACCAGGTTCCACCTACTTACTAAAGCAGTTAACTAGGTTTAATTACATATAGGTGTCTACTGACATGGAAATGGAGACAATAGTCGCAAAAAGTTTTTTTTTATTTTGAGAGCTAATTGTCCCTGAATATGACTATATTTCGATTATATATTTTACTTTGTTGGTAATAGTTGTAGCATCGCAATATTACACTCGAGGGTGTGTTTTAATGTCACTTCAGTGATGCTTACGGACCTCGGTGCAAGCGCCGTGGTCCTGACCGCATGTCATACCACAAATTATGTTAAAACACACCCTAGAGTGTAAAACTGATTAATTTTGACACTCCTGTATGCATTTATTTCTTGTTATACCAGCGTTTATTTTATGGACATGTCAGATAATTGTTTTGCAACCTTGCCTGAACCTGAGCATTCCTGATATAAATGAAGTCTGTCCCATCCAAAACCCAACATCTGCTCATCTATACATATTTGATTAAATCACCAGGTATTGTTAGGCTTAGTGTTGTCTTTAAATTACCAGCCTCTTAACAGCCACCTGTTTCATCTACAAGCTGAGATTTAGTTGAAGGCTACAGCCTGATGCTGCTATACTGTATGACTGACTGCAGCAGCCTCTCACTCAGGTTAGCTGTCCATCAGTAGTAACTGTCACCAGTATCATTTAACCATTTACCTCACTGACAGTAAATCCTCAGTATTTTATGTGCCTCAGATCTCAGTGTGAGAGCAGCTTCACAACAGCTTTTCAGCATTATCCCGTTTCTCTCTTTCAGTAACAGCACGTTTCTTTCCCCCTACAGGGTGTATGGCCTTGGAGATGATGCATTGCCAGTCTGGTCTATATGTATCACATAATATTAGTGATGTTTCAACAGTCAGGCAGAACAGCACAAGAATTTAAATCAGTAATACAAGGAACACATTCAGCATAATATTGGATTGCATAATATTTACATGTTTTAGATTTTTAGGAACAGATTTTAAACAGCCAAAATAATGTATTTTAAAAACTAGTCCGACTCATTCTGTAATTCCAAACTATTTACAGGCCTGGAAAACAAATTTTTACAATTTCATATCTTTTCCAGAACATCATGACTGTGGGAACTCCGCACAGCAGTAAATGGTAATGGTAAATGGTGCTGTACTTGTATAGCTCCTTTCTAGTCATCCGACCACTCAAAGCACTTTTTACACTACGAGTCACATTCACTCATACACTGGTGGCTGAAGCTAGCATACAAGGTGCCACCTGATACTCAGTTTTAACACACTCACACAACCATGGAACAGCCATCGGGAGCAATTTGGGGTTCAGTATCTTGCTCAAGGACACTTCGACATGGAGACTGGAGGAGCCCGGGTCCGAACCGCTGATCTTCTGATTGGATGACCCGCTCTACCTCTGAGCACAGCTATAGCGTATTAACCTAAAATATCCGCTAGCAAAGCTTTAAATTCAAACTCAAAAACTCCCCTTGGTGTTGTCATTTAAGGGGCTTGCTGGTGCTTAACAATGTAATTTGATCATCTATTTGCCATTCAAAGAAAGAAAAAAAAAAACGATTTCTTGGTACTGATGGGACATGTAGCAGTGTATAATATCTGCTCATAAATATAAGAAAGCAAAATAAGCAGTGCACAGAGAGGTCCTCTGAAAAGTCACAGCCATCAATTAAACAAGCCTTGCAGTACTGTTGATTCAAGTTGAGTACATACCGAGCGTTGCGGTGAGGACTGAGCACCACGCCGTTGTTCTCAGTGATGTCAATGATACAGTGCTCAGCTTGGATGGCCATCCCACACAGCTGAATGTCCTGTGAGTTGGCTGAGCCCACACGTGTGTGCTCCTGGACACGGGACACAGAGGAGACATGGTCATGGAAAAAATGTACTGTTGCAGAACATGATGTGTGCATGCATTAATTTGTGCACCTCTACATGTAGAGTACGCAGCCCTGGACCATATGTGTGTAACCAATACCTTTAGGTAGTAGACCAGCAGCTCGTTGAGTGCAGGGTCAGCGTTAAGGTTGACGAGGAAACACTTGTCATCCACCACTCTGATTCCAGAAGACTGCAGGGAAATGCCCAGACTCTCCAGCTGCCTCTGACGCTCCTGCAGAAAACATATTTAATACATGCATTGATTAGTTGATTATTCTATTCTTTAGCTGCTCTATGAAAGAAATGCAAGAGTGAAAAGAGAAGAGCTGAGCTGAAAATAACCCCCTTATTGAAGAAAACTCAGTGAATAAACTTGAATTAGGGCACACTGAATGAACAGAAAACAAATCAATTGGCACTGACTCACATTTTAATTTTATCTCCTCAGTTTGATTAAATGTGTCTGTTGCGCTTATTTGAGTGCAAGGAATTGACCGAAATGTTAACGAAGTTCAGTTTAAGCATAACACGAATAAGATGAAGTTTTTTCCTATTGATCTCTACAAGGGCAAACTGATGCAGAGAGTGAATCTTTGTGTGTGTGTGTGTGTGTGTGTTTGTGTGTGTGTGTTACCTGTGCAATAGCCTCAGTCTTCCTGAGTTTCTCCTCCCAGGTGACTGTCATTTCTTGGATCAGTTTCTCAGACTCCTCCAGCCTGTCCTTCAGCTCGGGGGCCTTCATAGACTGACAGTGACAGAAGCTGCATTACACTCTCCACATATTCATTTAATATTTAAGAATCACAATACTGGTACAGGCTGAAGTTATCTGAACCTCTGCCTCAGAGAGCTGCTCCTTAAGTTTCTCTACTTCCTCCCTGAGCTCTCGGATGATCCTGGCATTGGGGTCTTCGTTGACCACAGCGTGGTTGATGATGCTCTTGGCTCTGTCGGCGTAACGCAGGGTGGACAGCGTCTCGTCGTAGTTGTCTGCAGCTGGGCTGATGGTGGCCACCATGGCTGTGCGGCTGTTCCCTCCCAGGCTGTCCTGCAGGTTGAAAAAAAAAAGAAACAAGAAAAAAAAAACCCTTAAGTCTCAGACTGCACTGTGCAAAATAAAGAAAATCCACTGCTTTGGTCCACAGACAGAATTGCTAAATGTGTGAAAAGCATATGACTTATGAGCATGCTGTGTTTGAAGGGAATTAGGATTTATGCAAGTTTTAGAAAGCTACATTTAACACAATTACAATTCTACAAGGAGACTAATTTAAGACTAATTTAAAACCCCAAATTTAACACTCAAAGCTGGCAAAAAGAGCCTTTCTCCAACTGAGCAGAGCTAATGAAAACAACCAGCAGAGCCTTGAAACTTAATGCGCCAAATAACAAAAAGCACACCAAAAAATTTATTACTGTACTTTTAAGTCCAGTTCTTTAGATTTTGAAAATGCATATTGTGCCAGCACCCTATGATGTATTAAAGTGGGTATAAAGTGCAAAATGAACTGAAGCTGAAGATGTTTGAAGTGGAATCTGTAATAACAAGGTCTGTTGATTTCTTGGTGTACCTTGAGCAGCCAGGTGAGCACAGAGTCTCTGTAAGGAACAAACTTGCTCTTGTTCTTCCCTGCTCCCTGATCAGCCAAGGCAGAGATAACTAAACCCAGAGTACTGAGGGACCTGGAGGGAGGGACACAGAGAGGGGGAGGATGGGGGGAATCGAGAGGGAAGAAGGGATGTATTTACAGGACACAATGTAACAGAAGAAGACAAAGAACAAAAATCATCAAGGCAATTTTGGATTTCAGTCAAACTCACAGAGGTACAGTATAAATATGTGAAATACTCTTTATGTTGTGACAGTACTATGTGAGGGAAATAACCTTCTGTCCACCAAAAAGATAAACCAATGAGTTCAGTAAGGATCCAAAATGACCAAAATCAAAAGTGAGTGTACGTAGACAGAAAACAAACACAATCCCAGCCAGCAATCTCCTCAGAGGAATATAGCTCGGTCACTTAATTTAGTTCTTGGAAGAACAATCTTTCAAGTCTTTAGTGTACAGCCAAATATCTATTTTCTGTTGACTCACTTATTGATGTTGCTTCCTTCTTTCAGACGCTCCCCCGCTGCTCCAGTCTTGGCTGCCCGCTCGCTGCCGGCCAGATCCACCAGACTCAGCTTGCTCACCTTCTCTCCACTTGTCTGGAGCCGACACACAGAAATGGATATGATGTTATTTCTATAATCCCTCCATCTTTTCGAGTCATTGCAGAGAGAAACTTTATTGAAGGCAAGAATGACATGAGGTTTGCTACTCTGTGAAAAACTGCGTTCGCAAACAGTCCAAGAACAATGTTTCTCAACACACAATCAAAAAAACTTAAGCATTTCAAATCTACAATCCATAATATTATCAAAAGATTCGGAAAATCTGGGGAAATCTCTGCATGTAAGGGGCGAGGCTGGAAACCAACAATGAATGCTGGTGACCTTTCCCCCCTCAGGCAGCACTGCAGTAAAAACCAATATGACTGTATATAGAATATTATCACATGGGCTCAGAAACACTCGGGAAAACCATTGTCAGTAAACACAGTTCATCGCTGTATCTACAAATGCAAGTTAAGGCTCTATCATGCAAAGTAAAAGCCAGTATCAACAACATCCAAAAACTCTGCCGACACTCTGGACCCAAGCTCATCTGAGATGGACTGACACAAAGTGAAAAAGTATGCTGTGGTCTGACAAGTCCACATTTCAAATTGTTTTGGAAATCATGGACGTTGTGTCCTGTGGGCTAAAGAGGAAAAGGACCATCCAGATTGTTACCAGCTCAAAGTTTAAAGCCAGCATCAGTGATGGTATCGTAGATAACTTTCATCTGTGACAGCAACATGAATGCTGAAAGGTACATACAGGTTTTGAGCAACGTATGCTGCCATCCAGACGACGTCATTTTCAGGGACATCCCTGCTTAATACAGCAAGACAATGAGACACATTCTGCATGTGCTACAACAGCGTGGCTTTATAGTAAAAGAGTGCAGGAACTAGACTGACCTGCCTACAGTCCAGACCTGACTCCCACTGAACATGTGTGGCACAATATGTAGTATGCGAGAATGGGAAAGAATTTCACCTCAACAATTAGCAAGTGTTGTTAAAAGAAAAGGTGATGTCACACTCTGGTAAACATGATCCCGTCCCAACTTTTTTGAAACATGCTGCAGGCATCAAATTCAGAATGTATATATTTTAATAAAAAATAAAGTTTGTCAGTTTGAACATTAAATACCTTGTCTTTGTACTGTATTTAGTTGAATATAGGTCAAAAGGATTTTAAAATGATTGCATTCTGTTTTTAACTATGTTTTACACAGCCTCACTTTTTTTTTTTTTTTTTTTTAAATCAGAGCTGTAAATTATAGACTCAACAAAAATTAATCAACACCAATGTTTAGGCTACAAGCAAAAATGCCAAACATTATTTGTGTTTAGGGTTCACATTTGTGAGAATTGCTGCTTTTCTCAGATTTCTATCGTAGTATATTGAATGTCTTTGGGTACTGTATTGTTGTTTGGATAAAACAAGCACCTTACCTGGTTCTCTTTTGCCATTTAAATCAATTGATCAGAAAAAATAATGACAAGCAACATACAATATAATTTATACAGACATGTTGATAATAGAGGGTGTCAGAAAACATCATATGTAAAAGGCTTATTTTGGAAAAATAAAAGTTATGACTCCGTTAGGTGTGCGTGTGTGTGTGTGTGTGTGTGTGTGTGTGTGTGTGTGTGTGTGTGTGTGTGTGTGTGTGTGTGTGTGTGTGTGTGTGTGTGTGTGCGTGCGTGCCTTACCTTAGACTGCAGGTCCATCAGTGTGTGTGTGAGGATGATGTTGAACACAGCGTGAGATCTGCTGCTCTCTTCGTTCATATTTGTGGCTGCCACTGTGCGAGATTTATTTCCCTCTGACATCAGAGACTCTATGTCCTGTCAGAGACACAAACAAACACACATCCTGTCTATACCCGTACTTTATGAAATGACTTGTTTCCCTTGGCAACGCACTGTCATGAAAGCAAAAGAAAATGAGAGCAGAAATTAGAAGCAGTTCATAAAGTACCTTGTAGCAGGCTACAGCCAGGCGAGACAGGCCGTCAACATAAGGCCCCAAAACTTTGTGTTCTCTCACTCTCAGCGCCTGTCGATTTCTACAGAGAAGAGACAGTTATTAATCCTGTATCCTTCAGTCATATTCTATCTCACCAAACTGCAAACACGAGGATTTAAACTGGACAGCTGTGTTCATCCCTGACCAAAGAAAGAAAGAAAGAAAGAACAACAGTCTTAAAGGGTACATTTGCTATTTTCCAACCTGGATTATTTTCCTATGTTTTTGTGCGTAAGTGACTATGGGTTCAGCAATTTTTAAAATTGGTCTAGTTTTGAGAGAAAGCACTGCAGCGAAGGTGAAATAAGCTGCAGTGTAATCCCTGCAGGCAATTGGGTCCCGTCAACTTACATCCACCTGAGCATTTGTTTTTGCCACCGACAGGCTCAGATTGGTAATACAAATGTTTGACAACATTACAGAAAAGATCCTTGCAGAGACAGGCCTTTTTGCTAAAGAGTAAGATTCTTTTTGTTTAACCAGCCCCGAAATCATCATTGCCAAACCTACCAGACTCCATTTAAAAAAACATTAACTTTAGTGCGTATAAAGCCAACACATTTTCACATCTAACTGGGTGAATAATGTTTTATTTCAACCAAACCAGAGTAGGTGATTGTTGGAACAGTGGAAAGAGAAACCAAGACAGCTTTTTTTTTTTAGTTATATTTTGCTTTTGTTGACTGAAGAGTGCTTTACAATGATAAAATTATTGTTTATTTAAATGGAGCCTGGTGAGCAATAGCAATACTGCGGCTGCTTCTGGTTAAACAAAAGGATCGACGTCCATCTCTGTGGGGATCCTTGCCATAATGTTGTCAGACACTAAGAATAATAATCTAAGCCTGTCAGTGGCAAAAACAGACAGTTTTAGTAGACATAAATTGATGGTGCTCAATTACCTGCAGGGATTACATTGCAGCCTGCAGCAGCCTCACTCAATACTGGACCAATTTCAACAATACTGAGTCAAAACCTAGTATATGGCTGGACTGTGTATGAAACTCTAATGGACTTAAAATTTCAAAGAGGAAGTGGTCTGCATGGTCTGCATATACCCCATCAGACTTTCATTCACTTTGACTTTTACTTTACAGAGCTGGTCCTGCTGTTACAGTCCTACCCAAAAACTTGTGTAAATCCATGTTAAAGTAAAGAACTGTGCACTTAGACAAAGTCACACAGCTGAAGGGAGCTGCTTTCTCTGGAGCTGTACCCACTGATAATTTAATACAACCTTCCCCTCTTCAGTCAGGGGTGTATGTCCCCTCATGACCAGGGGAGGCTTTGGCAGGGGTGTAGTGGAGGGTATACACAGGCATATGGGCATATCCACCTCTTTTTCTGGCTGTTTACAGTACACCCACCTATTAGCCAAAAAGCCATTGTAATATATGGGGGAATATACCCACTTCCTCCTATGTAACTTAGCTATCTACCTAGTAATACACTGTCCTCATCAACTACCATTACACCACTGACCTTCAGCCACTATCAGAGCCAAGCGCCACCGTTAACGATAGTTTGTAAAACGTCCTATCAGTGCCAATTAACAAAAGGAGAATTTTGTCATTGTGGCAGCACCTTTTTCGATACTGTAACACATAATATTCACTTCAGTATCAGTCAATCAATGTCTTATTTCCACCTTCTCCTCATAATGGTGGCAGTACCTGTTCTGATACTGTAACATGCAATAGTCAATAGTGTTTAAATAAATTCAAGGTTTATGTCATACAGACACGGCATCTGTTAAACGCTGTCAGTTTGGATTAGAGTTTATTTCAAAAGCACAATGGCCAATGGTGAAACACCAACTCTCAATTCATCACTCACTTGGACTAATGGTATAACCTCATCACTCACTCAGTCACTCACAGAAGAACTTTCATGTTTATAGGGCTGGCCTCGCCTCTGTGGTCTAGCAAAATTGCTGTTACCATGAGTCAATTAGACACAAAAACACTGGAAAATAGGGTCCACATTGAAAAAAAATTCCAAAGTTTCCCTGTAAGATCAAGATGTACAACTATATGCCATGTTCATAGCACTGTATCAGAGGGTAAGAAAGAAATATTAACAATTGCAAAAGTACAGCATTTTACAGTTTCCAGCATAGAATCCCAAATACTCTAGTAAGAATGCAACGCCCTGCAGATAAAACATTTATCGTATGTGACTCCCTATTTGAAAGTCATCTGGCCCAAACAGTTCCTCACCCTTTGGGGTCGAGCAGGTCTCGGACCTTCTCGTTGTAAATCTCCATGTAGGACACCTCCACAGTAAAGCTCTCTCCCTCCTGGGCCTCCTGCACAGTCCTGCTGAACAGGGAGCTGCAGAGTCGAGGGATCAGACCTGGCTGCTCCGCTGAGCCCATCATGGTGTATGACTTCCCAGAGCCTGGAGACACACAGTTAGAGTTTACTAATCTAAATGTCAAGCTGACAAAGAGCCAAGCATGTTAAAGAGGGAATAGGAAGAAAGGAGGACGGAGAGTCAGATTCAGTGTTATTGGTTAAAGAAGTCCATAAACACAGCATAATGAATACAGCTTCATAAGCTGCTCACATAGGTCCCATTATCATAAAAAAGTCCAACACATAATAAAAAAGGAAAAAGGCAACTCAGAAATATCGTCTTTATGCTCATGCTCTCTGTCAAGACATGACAGATTTCAGAGATTTGGAGCCATGAAAGCAAGTGAAAGATAAAAAAGGCTCAATCATATAGTAAATTAATGCAGATCTGGAGAGTACTCCTAATGATTCTGAAAAAAAAAGATGTACGCCTGACTCTGAATAAACAGATGTACCACAACACCTCTTAAGCCTTTATGCAAATTCAATACGGATGAGTTAACACTTCAGGATGAGATGGAAAAATACGTGTCTGACAGGCAGAGGTTCTGATGAGTTAGCACTGCAAAATGAGACACCCTCAAATAAAAAGCTAATTAAACGGCTTGTTGAGACAGTCTGAAAATGTGATGACATTCACATTTACAGGCTCCAAGTGGATGGCACTGTGGTTTGTTAAAGAGCAAAGGTGATCCAAACTTAAGTCAGAAAATGATCTCAGAAGTTCCCAAAGTTAATGGACTTATAGATACAAATGCTGTCAGAGATAGACAGGAGATATTCATGCTTAGAGACCCAGGTCTAACAACATGGCAGACAGCAGGCTGGAGTGCATGTCTTCTATAACTCAGCAGGAGCAAAATGATTCCATTTTAATCACTTCTACCACCTACAGCTCAGGTGGTAGAGGGTCATTAACTGAACTGTCCTTAAGCAAGACACTAAATTCCAAATTGCTGCTGATGTGTGTGTGTGTGTGTGTGTGCGCGTGCATGCGTGCATGTGGTGATTCTGTATTTTGCTAGAGAAGACCTTACCCTAACTGGAAATGACTTACATCTTGAATAAGGCACCTGGAAAGGTCAACATACCTTGTCAACCTTATCAGTGTAACTGCCTTTAATGAAGCAATAAAAGTCCCATTTGGCTCTAAAGCTTGTGGATTAATAGACCTTTCTCAAAGCATTTTGACTTGTCATAGCAGGAAGAGTACAGGTGTAAAAGGAATATATGAATTAGTGAAGAAAGCTTTATTTTTCTTGTATGTCTCCACAGTAGGGGTGTGCTAATACATCGATTCTAAAATGCATCGCGATGCGACACGTGACGATCGATAAAAATCGATTATTTTCAATGATAGCGAAATCACAGAAACGCAACCAAATCGTTATAATCGTTTAATAATCGAATCGTAATCGAATCGAATCGTGAGGTGCCTAAGATGGCACACCCCTACTCCACAGTAAATGAAGAATCCAAACAGGACAAAATTCTGGATGAATTTAAGTAAAAGGGGACTGTGTGTAACAGCAGCAAAACTATATCAAAACATTTGTTCAACATACTCTCACACAACTTGTACAGAATATCAATACAGTGTCATTTATCCAGTCGTATGCTCAGTACGGCCTTTCCACCAGGAATCTGAACTGAAAGTGAAACTTCCCTATGGTCTCCTCAAAGCCAGACTCCAATGACAAAAACAGTCATTTTACCTCGCTGAGTACAGAAGCTGCTGGTCAATGGCTGACTTTGGCATTTTAAAAGGTTACTTCGGATTCAACAAAGTCACACAATAACAAAAAAGGTAACTAACTGATTGAAGCAGCCATAAACCAGGAGATCCTGTGTTCAGGGTGGTAAAATTACTGTTTTTGTCAATGGATTCTGGCTAAAAAGAGAGTATAGGTAAGTTTTACTTTCACTTCAGTTCCCTGTCTGAAAGATCTGTCTGTTTGGGAGGTTCTGAGCATGTGACTGGATAAATGAGACTTGGATTGTGCTAGACCAAGTTGCATGATAGTCTGTAAACATATATTTTTAAATCTATATTTTTTTATTGATGGTGAATACGTACCCTGAGTGGTTACTTTTCAGCATGTTTTGCCACTACCAGCTGCAGCGGTCTCCCTTAATACTGGCTGATTTTGAAAACTTTTATTCTAATTAGTCACTTAGACACAAAAACATGTGAAAACAGTGTCCAGGTTTAAATACCAAAGTAACATTTAACTACTAATGCAAAAGCTCATCACTTTAACCTTTGTCTTAATAAATTTAGCCAAATGTCCATTTCCACAGGACTAATTCCTTTAGTTTAGCAGCAGTGATGCCAGGCATTCGAATTTGCTTTCTTCCCCAAACAATGTTAAGTTACCATGATTAATACTCAACACTTCCTCCAGAATGCTCACAGTAAAAGCCTTAAAGCCTTCCCTTTATAAGCAGGCTCTTAATATAAAACTATAATTACCACCTTGTGATTGTATACCTCTGTGAACAATTCAAGTTACAGAAGCTAGGAAGAAGCCACATATTCTAAAATGTAGACGCTTCATACACATCTTCCCCTGAGCAGCACAGAAGATCTATACCAGTGGTTCACAACTGGTCCAGCCATGGGGTCCAGATTTTTCCTTCGTCATTAGTTCAAGGTCCACACAATTTAATATATTCAGCATCATACTTGTGTATGTTGTCAAGCTAGTTTGCTGTCTCTGTCAAGTAGTTGCCCATTAGTCACTCACTCTACAGCAACAAACTGCACTTCAAAATAAAAGCTCTGTGCCGGAAATTCACTTTACCTCAAAATAAAGTGTTTTTTTTGTTTTTACAAACTTGACATTTTCATGAGTCACTTGCAGTCTGTTCAGAATGAACCCACGACCCACCAGTTGGGAAATACTGATCAACACAATCAGCACAGTTTCAAGAGTGTCACCAATTCCGTATCTGACCAAATGTCTCCCCTTCTGTTACTGAGTTATGACATTGAGTAATGGCCAAAAAAATGTTTTTGCAGAACATTATGATGTCACTCTTAAGTTGACTTTTAACCCTTTGAATATAAATATCATCACCTCATCATTTTATTCTATCAGAGGTTTGTGTGAAATTTTGTATTAATAAGTGTATGAGCTCTGGAGCTCTGGTCCAAAACATGTTTTATGAGGTCACAGTGATCTTTGACCTCTAACCACCAAATTCTAAACAGTTGATTGTGGAGTCCAAGTGGACTTTAGTGCCAAATTTAAAGACATTCCCTCAAGGCGCTTTTGAGATATTGTGCTCACGAGAATGACACAGACAAGGTCATATTGACTTCTGACCATCAAATTCTTATCAGTTGATCGTTAAGTCCAAGTGGATGTTTGTGACAAATCTAAGGATATACCTAGTATTTCTTAAGCTATCATATTCATGAGAATGGGACAAATTGATGTATCTGGAAAGACAGCTGGACAAACAAACATTCGTACAACTGGAAAACATAATGTCTCTCGCCACAGCTGTTGCTGGCATGGAGGCATAAATATATTAGAAAGTGATGAAGATTGTTGATGGTAGCTTCAGATCGATCAGGAGTACAGCAAGGAAGAAACTACTTGAGTATGAAAACAATACTTCTGCCTCAAAAAACAAAGAAACTCAGACCAGCAAAACACTGAGAATTACATGACCCTGTTGTTGCACTAATGAAATTACACGGAGGCTTTAATATGAGAATTTATCGTATTGCATTATAAGCTTCTTTTCTTTTGACTAATCTAAAGGCTAGGCACCTTTAGATGTATGACACTTAAATAAAAATATTTTTTTCAATCAATCATTAATACTGCAGGACTGTTGTATTAACCTGCACTAGGTTTAGCTACAATGACATGCAGAAGTTTGGGCACCACTGGTCAAAATTTTGTTTACTGTGAGTAGTTAAGTAAGTAGAAGATGAACTGATTTCCAAAAGGCATGAAGTCAAAGATGAAACATTTCTTCAATATTTTAAGCAAGATTACTTTTTAAATTGTCCTGTTGTAGAAGCCATCCTCTTTCCATCTTCAGCTGTTTTTTTTTACAGATGGTGTGATGTTTGCTTCCAGAATTTGCTAGAATTTAACTGAATCCAGTCTTTCCTCTACCTGTGAAATGTTCCCTGTGCCACTGGCTGCAACACAAGCCCAAAGCATGATCATTCCAGCCCTGTACTTAAAAGTTGGACAGGTGTTCTTTTTATGAAATTCTACACCCCTCTTTTTCCAAACATACCTTTGCTTATTGCATCCAGAAAGTTCTATTTTAACTTCATCAGTCCACAGGACTTGTTTCCAAAAGGCATCAGGCTTGTTTAGATGTTCCTTTGCAAACTTTTGACACTTAATGTTATGGTTAGGACACAGGAAAGGTTTTCCTCTGATGACTCTTCCATGACTCTTCATCTGCTAAATCTTCCTGCAGGTCTTTTGCAGTCAAACGGGGTTTTGATTTGTCTTTCTAACAATCCTACGAGCAGCTCTCTCAAAAAGTTTTCTTGTCTTCCAGATGTCAACTTGACCTCCACAGTTCCTGTTGACTACCCTTTCCTAATTACATTACAAACTGAGTAAACAGCTACCTGAAAACACTTTGCTATCTTCTAATACTCTTACAGCCTTCTCCTGCTTAGTGAGCATCAGTTATTTAGCTGCTGATTGTTGGGACAAGGTTTCAGAGTATTCATAAAGCTTTGAAATTTGCATTACCTGTGAACAGGCCATAGCCCTTACAGGCTAATTATGGTCTGAGACCCTCATAAAAGTTGTCTGAGAGCTCAAATGTCTTGGGATGCCCAAACTTTTGCATGGTGCTCCTTTCCTTTTATTCACTCTCAAATTGTACAAAACAAAAATAATACACTAAAGTTGTTACAAAGCATGTTTCATCTCTCACTTGATGCCTTTTGGAGATCAGTTCATCTTCTACTTACTTACTTAACTTTTCACAGTTGATGAAATTTTGACCAGGGGTGCCCAAACTTTTGCATACCACTGTAGGTGAACCAAATAGACTGGATACTGAGTGTAGTTTCAGTGTCCAGAATGTTAAATTGTAAATTAGAACCTTCAAGTGCTTTGAGCACAACAGCTTACAATATAAAAAAAGATCTGACACCTTCTGTAACTATAAAAAATAACTGCAGGTGTAATTACTAAACTTAATATTTTGTGACTAAAAAAATAACACAGGGCCTCTATAACAGGACCATTATTAATATTACCAAGGGCCCATAATTGTGATGTTTGCATGTTTAAATGTTACCTGTCTGTCCGTAAGCAAAGATGCAGGCATTGTAGCCCATGAAGGCGTTGTCCAGCAGACTCTCCCCAAGGCACTGGAACACTACATCCTGACCTGCACAAACATCACACAACACACTTTAAACTTTCACAGTGCAGACTGCAACATAAACTAAACTTTCTTTTTACAAGATAACTTTAGGAACAAAGCAAAGCGGAGGAGATCCTAAAGGGAAACTGAAATACATAGACACTTTCTTCATACAGACATGACTTACTGTTCTCTCTCTTTTGACACAAGACAAGACTTACAGCCCAGAATAGACATGGTGGGCATTTTGTTCAGATTCAATACATCTGACACAGGGTGCTGAATTATTAATACCCTTCACATTGTTAAGAAAGCCCCTGGCAGTGGTTTTGTTCTACCCCTTTACAACATATAGGACCACAGAATACATCTAGAGGTAAACAATGTGTAACTCTTCATCTGAACCCCCTCAACAGCCCCTTTCTTCAACTCCATAAATAGTTCAGAATATCAGGAAACATTCTGTCAGGAGATAAGTTTGAGAAATGAGTCACTAAGCAGTGAAGTTACACACAAGCTAAAAACAGAACCAAAGAAGAGTTCAAAATGAAGAGACAATGTGGAGATATACCAACCTGCAAACTTGTCTTTTTGAGATTCATCCATTGACCAGAAGCAGTGGTCATAAGCAAAAACCTGATGAGAACACACAAAATACAAGAGGGTGGATTTTAATTAAAAACAACGAATGCATGACTCAGCAATCAATCATCAAATGTTTACAATGAAAATATAGTCACAGACTGAATCTATGCATTGCAAATTACATTGTATTACTTTAATATTAAATACAGTGGACACCTCTTATAATGATCACGTCTGTCTGAGTGAAAATGATCACTAAAAGCATTTTTTCAAAATTTCTCTGCAGATTACCGTCTAAGTGGTGTGTGCATATTTATTACATGAATATAAAGTAATAAAACCAACAGCTTCACTACCAAAGGCCCGCTCAAAGGTGACCAAGCATTATCAACCCACATGATGAGGGCAGCTTTAGACTACACAAAGTACCCTGAGGAAAACAATTTTTTGCTGCTTCATCTCGTTTCCGGCAGTTTGTCATAAGTTTTGTCATAAGTGATGAGAGAAAATTACTCTTTTTCCTGTCATAATTTTATTGTGTGTGCAGTACTAGCCTCAGGTATCCAGCTGGAAGCATACAGGGTACTGCAAGGATATGATTGTATAAAAATGAATACTGAAAGCAGACTACTTGATTATTTTAAGCAAATTATTGAAACATTTATACAGGAATAATTCTGTCCCAATATTTTTGATGCATGTAAGTGGTTGATCACTTTAACTGTGATCACTATAAGTAGTTTCCACTGTATAATCTAATTCAGAGTTAAATTTAATACTCACCTTTGGCTGGTTCCTGAAAGCAACAGAGAGAAGAAATAAAGATATCAGTTAATAATTGGTGTTTAAATAACATGAACATGTCAATCCAACCTCAAAACTGTTTTAAATCTTACTGTCAATCTAACAGACCTGTGAATTTACACACCAGAGACAAGAACATGTGAAAATATTTATTATTCATATTGGCAACAGCATCAACACTAACAACATTCATTGATCTGACATTATGGTCCGTAGGAAGCACTTTTTAAGATTCAAAGCAAGGCAGAGTCCTGCTGCCCCTGTAGCACTGTAGCTGTTAAAGCTAGAGTCCGCATTACTTCTTTTTTCCCACCAACATTTTCCCAGATAGTCTGGGGAGTCTTGGCCTATTTACCCTTTGCTCACAAAACTGTCTCTCTAACCTGTAGGTGAGTGATTCCCAACCTTTAGGTCACAAGCTAATTTTAGCTAGCTGTTAGATGGCTTGGGAATAAGCAGAAAAAACATTTCTATAATACAAATGTATAATAATTTCTACTTTTCAGAGTCATATCTATTTTGTTTTTGTTTTTCTTGTGAAATACTTACTGTTGCCGGCCTCTGAGTATCATCTTATAATTCATTAAATGACTCAAAGTAAGAGGAGAAAAACTGGCTGAACTGTTAAGCACTCTGTCACGAGAGCTGTGAGTAGGCATCACTATTCATAGATCATGAATTAAGGAAAAAAAAAAAAAACAGAATTACCACCCTGTGGTTGTAAGCTTCCGAGCGCTAGTCAAGTTTTTCTTACAGTTTACATCCATGTCTGTGTAAACAAGGATGCTTCAAGATTAGTCACCAATTCAGTATCTGACCAATTGTCTCCCCTTCTGAGATATGATGTTGACCAGTGGCCAGACAAGTGTTTAAAATGTCTTCACTTCATTATTTTATCCCTTTAGACATTTGTTTGTTTGTTTTTTTAAGATTTATTTTTTTTTAACTTTTTGCCTTTATTGAATAGGACAGTCTAAACACGAAGAGGGAAGAGAGAGGGGGATGACATGCAGCGAGGGGCCACAAGCTGGAATCAAGTCAGCAGCTGCAGCAGCAAGGACACTGTCCTTGTATATGGGATGCCTGCTCCACCCACTAAGCCACAGGGCACCCCAATATTAGACATCTGTGGTCACACTGACCTTGACCTAATTCTTCATGTTGTGTTCACATCAAACGCAATGCAAATTTGAACACTATAATATTCTGTGTTGACTCGCTTTATACATGCGAATAACTTGTGTCATACGTGTGTGAAAACGCTGAATCCATGAATAAACTCCTGCCAGTATGTCTTCTGCATCATTTGTCCTGTGTCATACGGAGGATCTCAATGCTGATTGGTTATTGCAGCATGAATTAGTTGCTTAAGTTTAGATTTTTCAGATCTAGTGAATAAGCATATAACGCAAAGTCACACTTTTCACTTTAATTGCGCCGCTAAATTTGCATATTCCGTGTCATTCACGTCACGTCCCTTGTGTTCATCATGCTGCCCAGCAGGAAATGTGCATCTAATCGTGTCTTTACTTTGCCTTTACATGTAATTCACTCACGCCTGATGTTAAACACATCATCAGTCCAAGAGGATGTTTGCATCAAATTTAAAGATATTCCCTTAAGGTGTTTTTGAAATGCCATGTTCACGAGAACTAGACAGATGCAAAGTCACACTGATTTTGACCTTTGACCACTGAAATCCAATCAGTTCATTGTTGAGTCCAAGTGAATATTTGTGCCAAATTTAAAGAAATTCCCTCAAGGTATTCTTGAGAGATCATGTTCACAAGAATGAGACAGATGAGGTCACATAGACTTGACTTTAAACACCAAAATCTAATAAATTCAATGTCCAAGTAAAAATTTGTACCAAATTTGAAGAAATTCCCTTGAGGCATTCTTAAGATATAGTGTTCACATGGATGGAACAGACAGACGTATGAATGGACGGACAACCTGAAAACATCATGCCTCTGGCCACGGCTATTGCTGGTGCGGAGGCATAAAAAAAACAGAAAAATAAAGTTGACATCAGGCCAGCAAATGCACAGAAAAATGAGCTCTTAGCTGCTTACCCAATAGTCCTACTATGATCATGGGTTTTCCCTTACATACCAACTACTGTATGTCTTCCTGGACAAGTTCTAACTAACTCAAATTATTAAAATAAATATTATATCAATGCTGTTACCTGCCGTGACTTAACAGATACTTGCTGTTCACTAACTCTTTCTGTGGCAGCTCAGAAAAGTAGAGCAAACAACACTGCAGCGCAGGAAGAGCAGAGCTAGCAAATACTGGAAATTTGACCCAACCCCAGGTCAAAGTCAGTGGAGTAAAAAGGGAGAGTTTAAAGAATAAAAGGTCAAAGGTGTTATAATCGTAGAGAAGCTTGAAAATCTCTTAAGGTGACTAATCCTCTTTGGCTCATTGTGAATCAAGTTGAGAACGTGACACAGCACTAAGAACATTAGAACCTTCCAGTGTCCCTGAGACACAGGCCAAGCCTAGATCTCTGCATTCTTACCAGAGTACTTTAAAACACTTTCAGTTCATCCCAGCAAAGCCAACAATAGTATCCCATGCATCAGCCAGCAAACACATCACCACATTCCAACAAGCAAACGTCAAATTTAATTATCAAATATGTTCTATGCTTCAGTGCAGCTTAATGGTGTTCTCCATCAGCAATGTGGCATAAATAAAACCAGCATTAGTCACATGTTGGTTAACAATAGGATCTGTTACACTTGTAAGTGGTGTTGAAAGCAACTACAATTATAGCTGCTGCGCAGCGATGGGTCAGGTCCGGGCATTTTTAGGCAATTCTGAGCAACAAGCAGAATAATAGGAAGACATCAAGGAAGTTGATATTAAAATCTGCATTTAGCATCAGCTGAGTCATTTTGCAGGTTGCATCATCTGGAAATTGTATTGCAGCAATTGAAAAGTAAAAGTGGTTGAATATTGGAATAAATTTGCAAAGTACACTTTTGTATCAGTGGAACATTTGTTTCTCAAAGACTCTTTGTAGTTTTGATGTGTCATACTCATCCCCCTTGTTGGGTCTTGAACCCAGAGTCCTTGGCACTGTGATCCAGCTCCTAACTCACTGAGCTAATTGTCTGGAAGTGAGACCTGGTGTGTGGCTTCTCAAATAGACTCAGGAAGTCACCGACCGGGCTGCAGTTGTTGATTTCAAAAATAGTCAAAATGTCACAAATTCTATCATCTAAACAAAAATCTGACAATACATAAATTGCATCTAGACAGCATGGACATGTTTGTTTTTTGTTTTTAATGATAAGTGTTTTGCTTCACAAGAGAAAATGTGATGTTTAAAAATGCCACTTTTACATTGACTCCAGTTGTTCCCATGAGAGCAGAATTCAAAATGTTCTAGAAAATTCAGTTTTGGAGATAAAAATCTGATATTTGCCAAACTTCATCAACCACGACTCCAAAATATTGTCAATTTTTTTCAGGAAGATTGAAAACGTATTTAGCAAGAATTGGATGGTATATGTTTACAGTAGTGTTTACAGTCAAATGTTTTCATGCACTAGGCTCAATTTTTGATAAATCAAAAATCCGATAAATCAAAAAAGTTTTGTGGAGGACAGTCTGGAGATGCTCTCTAGCAAGTTTGGTGACAATTGAGCAAAAATTGTGGGAGGAGATACGTTTTATAAGTTTTACAGTTTTTGAAAAAAACAGAGTGATGGACTTCATAATTTGTAATGAGTCTAAATGAACAAAAGTTTCTGCAGTACTGGGGCTACATTGTGGTGAAGTTACAAAAATGTAGCATGTATCGTTGGTTTGGGAGGAATTTGTGCCACCCCCCCTTGGAGTTGAGTAAATCTGGCATGGGGTCGGACATTTCTGTAAAGTTTGGTGAGTTTTTGCCCATGGGAGGTATATTTTCCTCGGAATAAGAAAGAAATAAAGAAAGAAAGAAAGAATTCGTCCGATTACAATAGGGTCCTTGGCTGCTTAGCAGCCCGGACCCTAATTAATATTTCCACATTAATGACAGGTTTTCCAGCCCACATCTTCTCTGTTTTGGTTCACTTACAACACTGTTATTGTTATTTTTGGCCAAACCAGGCACCTGTGTGTAACAACAAAAAAAACATACAATTGACCAGCACTATATGACATTATAGCAGACAGCAACTAGCATCTAGTTAAGTTTGTTTGTGAACATAGTGCAGCATTTAGCAGCTTATTAGCCCAACTTATTCAGACGTTGGTTGAAATCAACAAAAGATAGAAAAAAAAAGAGTGAAAATTGGACTTTCTTTCATCGGGTGACCAGAAATCAAGTGGCTGAAAAAAGAAGCCAACACAGAAGTGTCAAAAACTACAGTTTCTCTAAAGACTCCAAAAGCAAGTCAATCCTTACAGACCTCCATGTGAAAATGCCCAGCTTTACAGCACATAAAAACATGTTTACAACCTGGTACAAAACATGATTTCTCTATAGCTTATTTCCCCATTCATGATGGAGGTTGATTTTTCATATAATTTACCTGTTTACATTTTATTAAGGCTTAAAGTTACGCATAATTAAGGGTGTGGCTGTTAAGGTGAAAACACTGGTGCAGCATGGTGCATCATGAATGAATGCATGAATGAATAAATATTTTATTTTGGTTACATAAATGTTAAGAACAAACATAGAATACAATCATTTAACACAAACTTATCAATAACCAAAAAAGGTATAGGCTGAAGCTTGTGGCTTATTATTGCCTATCCTGTACAATCCAAGATAAATTTGACATGTAAGGAAGAAAAAAAAGAAACATATAAGACATCCTTCTATAAGTCATAATACTGTACGATAATTATGCCTTATAAGCATTAATTAATTTACGCATTAAGAATTCTCTGAACTTTAAGAGAGTTTTACATCATTTTAATTCATCACTGAGCTCATTCCAAAATTTTATCCCCAAAACCGAAACACATCTGTATTTAATATTTATTCTAACTTTTCTTGTTTCAAACATAAGCACACCTCTTAAATTATATTTTCCTTCTCTTAGTTTAAAAAATGTTTCAATACGAGCAGGAAGAGTATTATTTACTGCACAAAAAATTATCTCCAGCATTTTTAAATAATGTCTTTAAATTTTAACATAAAAGATCCAATGAAAAACTGATTAGTGGGTTCCAGATATCCAACTTTATTGATTATTCTGATTGCTCTTTTCTGTAGTTTGATTATTGGGTCTAAATTTGTTTTGTGTGTATTAGTACAAAATCTTAAGGCAGTTTTTATTGAGTAAATCCTTAGTTTTATAAAGAATTGCAACAGATTTGGATAATTTACGTTTAATGTGTTCTATATGTGATTTCCAGCTAAGTTTATGGTCTATGATCACTCGTAGAAACTTTGTTTCATAGACTCTTTCAATTTCGACACCATTAAGATTAAGCTTTGTGCCACAGTTGGTTTGTGTGCCACCAAACACCATAAATTTTGTTTTATTTTCATTTAATGATAACTTGTTTAAGTCAAACCATGTTTTCAACTTAATCAATTCTTTGTCTACTGATTCTAATAAATGCTTTATACTATACCCAGAACAAAAGAAATTAGTATCACCTGCAAACATCACAAATTTTAATATGTATAATATTTATATTTAATGATATTTATATGGTGGGGCGGCAGTAGTAGGGACTTGGCTTGGGAACTGGAGGGTCGCCAGTTCAAGTCCCAGCCCGGACCAAAGCATGGACTGGTAGCTGGAGAGGTGCCAGTTCACCTCCTGGGCATTGCCGAGGTTGCCCTTGAGCAAGGCACCGAACCCCCCCAGCCGCTCGGGGTGCCTGTCCATGGGCAGCCCCTCACTCTGACATCTCTCCATTTAATGCATGTGTAGGTCCCGTTTGTGCATGTGTGTGTATTCGGACCTGTGTGTATATGTACAACAGAGTGTAAACCTTGAATTTCCCCTTGCGGGATTAATAGAGTGTATAAAATTTTTTAAAAATTAATATATCAGATACTGTACAGATATCATTTAAATCAATTATAAATAATTTAGGTCCTAACACTAAACCTTGTGGGACTCCACAAGTTACTTTTCTCAGATTTGATTCAGTATCATTTATTTTTACAAATTGAAACCTATTATCTAAATAACTTTTCAACCAATGTTGTGCGACCCCTCTGATGCCATAATGTTCGCATTTCTTAAGCAAGGAGTAATCAATAGTATCAAACGCTTTACATAAATCAATAAACACCCCTACAGTAAACTGTTTCTTATCAACTGCTGTTGCTACACTTTCTACAAACTCCATCACTGCTAAGGATGTTGAGCGATTGCTCCTAAATCCATATTGATGGTCATTCAGTAACTTATTTTTCTCAACAAAGGTATCGAGTCTATTTACAAATAATTTTTCAAGTATTTTAGAAAACTGAGGTAACAAAGAAATAGGTCTGTAGTTTGATACAGTTTGCTTATCACCATTTTTAAATATTGGGATCACTTTAGCTATTTTCATTTGATCGGGGAAAGTACCCGTTTGAAAGGATCTGTTACAGATAAAAGTAAACGGTTCGAGGACACAATCAATAACTTCTTTTATAGGAGACATGTCCAGATCATTACAGTCTTTAGATGTTTTATTCTTAAATTTTCTCACTACCTCTAAAACATCACTCTCACAAACACCCCCAAGGAACACTGAATTGCAGTTATTAATGGCAAAGCCAAAGCTATTGTCTTCAGTGTTTGGACCATTTATCTCTTTTGTAGATATATATATATACATCTATAGTTTTATTGTTGCATTATTACCAATAAATTGTTGATTCTTTTTTCGTGTGTGTTTATTTTATGGGCTATATGTAGGGTAACCGTTTTATAAAAGCAATAAGCCCCGAGAAGCCGTGGGTTACAGTGATTTTACAACGGCTGAGGGGCGATATTTTCAGTTCCTAATGTGCCCCATCCTGCTCCTCTTTAGGAAAGTAAATTCGCTGTCCCATTTTTCGAGATATTTACAGGACTTCTTTGTTTTTTTGGCAGGAATGCCTTCTCCTTCATCACATCCATCCATCTCTCTCTCTTGTTGTTCCGGGTTTGTTCCCACTGTCAGCACTAACTTCGCGACAACTGCCACCCAGGCTACTGCAGGTGGCAGTTCTCGCGAGGCTAGTGACAGAGTTCAGTTTGGAGAGGCAGAGGAATGTTTTTTTTTTTATTATAATACGGCACATTTACGGGAGAATACTAATACGGGAGGACGGCGGGAAAGAGGGGTAAAATACGGTAGTTTCCTGGCCAAAACGGGAGACTTGACAGCTATGACTCTGTCAGACGAATCCACCTGCAAAATCTGCGATGGGACTGAGCTGAGCTGTCAAGTGACGGTGTATGTCTCAAAATAGCTGTCAGTCAAAACAGGATTCAGCCTTTCAACTGATCCTCCAATCATCATGCGGAAGCTCAGCATCCAGCCCGGCCGAGGCCCGCCCACAGCTCCATTCACCCCCAGAGACGCTGAGTGTCCGGGGGCGGGACAAAATCGTGGCATTTATCCAATGACCGTCGTAGTTTCGAGGCAATGAAAAAAACTGGTTCCTGCAGCCCCATTGAAGTGCATGGACGCTCAGCTTCTACAGGCGAATGCATTGACCATAGAAAACTGCGCTACGGGAATGTATGAGAAGTTAACAACATCGATAAGTAGCTGATTCGTCTTCGAGATGAACGTGTTCTAACGCATTTGTAGTCAATGAAATGTTAACACAACTGTACATATTTGACCATTTAATTTTTGACATTTTAGGGGAAGCTGAGCTTCCCTTGCAGTCTTAGAGAAATCGCCTCTGATAATGACAGGACTGTGGGTCTTTTAGCTCGGGATATTTTTCGACCTCAACAACAAGTCTTTCGTCATCCAGTCTTTGCCACACATGAGACACAGCAACAGCAACAGAGTTCTCTTTATGCATCCATGGCGAGGAAAGGAGTTGAGCTGCCAGAGGAGCAGAGAAGAGGAGCTGCAACGGGAGCTGGTCTGTACAAGCACAGAGCGAGTGGGGGATAAATGCATGCAATTCAGAGGGCAACGAGGCTAGAAATAGGACAGTGACATAAAGTGTGGGGCGATGCTTTCAGCAGCACAGACACACTTCCAGCTGCCGCCGGTGTGGGGCTGTATATTGAAAATATAACGGACATATTTTTTGACACGCTGTGTTTGCCGCTGATGTGCTTTGGCCTTTAGAGTGAGAGGTGGGTATCGTCCGTTTACAAGTCGCTACCACGTCAACATTGTTGGTTAGGTAACGTAATCATGGATTAACCCCAGATTAACAGAGTTTAGGCGCAGCCATAGCTGTCATTTTTGGCAGTCTAAAAAAGTCTTGTTCAGCATTTGGTTGAACTTAAAGACTCGGAAAAGAGTCGGAAATTCAGTTTTGTCTGGCAAGCAGCTTTTATTTTAATGGTTTTAAGCCTCCACAAAAATTAACATTAGCATTCTCACAGTTAACCATAGCTGTGAATGCACCGTGCTAACCAAGCTAGCAGCTGGTGTTACAGTAAGGTCTATCCTCTGGTCCAATTATGGGCTGTTCTGGTTCCGAGAAACCAAGATAGCGACAGACCGAATGCGAAACTCGAGGCTTCAAAACCAGAGTCCACAAACTAAAAGGTGACCTCATGCTGGGTACATCTGTTATTTCATACAGTCTATGTCGGAAATAAAATGAATGATAATGTTGATCTCTGTGTCAGCTGGATGTTTAAATAAGCAACTATATTTGCAAGTTTTCAATATAAACCTAAAAGGTAGGAAAAAGTTTGTGTTGTGTTTACAGCTTGTTTCCACTGCCTCCAAGTGGCCAAAAAGACACTTATAGCAGCTTTAGGTCTTTCTGCTCATTGATGAATTGTTTTTCTGGAAGGTGTATTGTGGCAAATAGCTTGCAGAGGCTGTCAAGCATTCAGGGTGATGCTGGTTCAGTCTTCAACAGTCCTCACTCACACTGACTGCTGAGCAAGGACATCTAACCACTATATAGTATTTTAAAACTGTCTCAGAGAGATGAGCTGAAAGTCTGCTAAACTAAAGTAAAGACAAATATTGCACTGCAAAAGGATTAAGGATTACAAAGTTTTCTAATCTGTGCTTCCTACAAGTTCAAAATGTATTTGTAGTGGATGTCCACTGAGCAGTGTTGGGGATGCAAACTGCATTTTCGAACTTACTTCCACACAACCATTTAACAGGATGAAAACTACAAAAAAAAATCTTTTTGGCAAATCTATTTAAACTGGCTGCCCAGAATGTGAAAATGTGAGAAACACAGTATTGTTATATTTGTTATGTTAAGATCTTTCATAGTTAAACATAGGCACCCAGTCTCCAGGGATTACCGTACATAACTCAAAACACACAGCCTTCACTCAGGCAGAAATATCAATTTGGGGTTTTAAAAAAAGGCAGCAAATTTAGTCATGGCCACACAGGGGGGTGGTGGGAGTGGGGGTTGTAATGAAACAAGGCCTCCCTATGTGAGACTTGGCTGGTCCATGAAAGAGCAACATTAAGTCCTGTCCTCTCCTGGGCTGGCAAGGACATTCCTGAGATAACTGGCAGAGCCTTGCAGCTCCAAGGAGTCACTAAAGGAGAGGGAGGAGGAAGGTGGGTCAGCAAGTCTATGACCAACAACATACAGGTCTACACAACTAGACTATTACACATTTAAGCGCTTTGATAACACACAGCCCTTCTGGGTAGATTCTGCATTACAGATTCTGTACTCGGAAGTTCCCAAGGATAAATAATAAGCAAACATTTGTGATGTCATAAACAGATAAAAAACCTCTTCAAAGTGGGGCTCTTATCAAAGCCAAGTTCAGATAAGAGAGGCTCACAATTTCTCTTTCATTTTCTAAACATTATTCTGCAGGGGCTGATAAATATTCCAACAACAATTCAAGGTCTGTTTACAGCATGCACAGTAAAATGGGATCCATGAAACTATTGTTTAACACGCCTGCTGACTATTGGTGGGCTCCAAATTTATGAAAGCAGGCCCGAGGCTTTATTAATCTCTACCATCTTGAGGGTCTGACAGCTCCTGCTGTATTCCTGGTTGCAGCTACCAAGAGCACCGTAACATATTAACAGCCCCTGAGGCTCATGCAGCAATTCAGTTAAACCTGTCAGGCAGTGAGCTGACTAAGCACAAACCTTGTGGAATTGGCTGGTGACTGACTCCCCCAGCAAACAAAGCTTTTCTGTAACACATATTATGCTCATAATAGAATAGTCTGCTGGGAAACTAATCAAGAGTGCATTGATGCAGAAATTGGTGCTTTCCAGTTGAAAATACTTTCTCACTGGCTGCTCAAAATCTGTTTACCTCTTCCTCTTGTGCTTCTCTGTGACCCTCAGGCTGCTCTGGGATCACAGAAGTCTGTGTTGCACTGAGCCTGTAAAACCTGTTCACACTGAGCCCCAAAGGGGAAACATACCACAGCTAAAGCATGTCAGGGCAGAAAAGACACAAACAGATACATACACACACAAAAATTCATGGCATAACTAGGAAATATGAAACTCTCTCTCCTACTTACAAAGACAGAGATTCCTATTCTTTCCTGCTGGAGGGGATTGCCCTCAGGCATATTTACTGAACAATGTAACCTGAGAGTTTGCCAAATCCTCCAGGGAGCATCTACCTGTGCTGCTCTGACTTACTGCCCGGCTGACTGAGAGGAGAGAACAGGACTAGACTGCTTTGTCAGCGGCAAACACTGGAGACATACAACACATGCCCAGTGGCCAAGCGACAACCTCCAAGGCTGAAAAATGAAGGAAATACAGTCATGCCAAAAACTGCAGTTCCTCTAATGGCCACTTGAGGCTGGTTCCAAAAGTGAGTCAATCCCCATAGAGCCCCATGTTAAAATGTCCAACTTTACAGCAGAAATAAACTTGTTTAGGCCTGGTACAAAAGAACATGTTTGGTCTCTAAGGCTAATTTCAACATTCATGACAGCTGTACGGGGGGTGAATTTTTACATAACTCACCCGTTTAAATGTTAAAAAACTTAAAGTTACACACAATTAAGGGGCCGTACACATGCCGTGTCTTTAACCTCGTGGAAAACAGGAGGTCACGCTGGGCGCTTCTCTTGTGCCTACTCTGAGCCAACTTTCAACGGCACGGAGGTAGGTTGCATCTGAAGTCACTATGCGGCCATAACCTGCACTGTGTCATAGCCTACTTACCAGCAATCCTGAGTGCAGAGCTGATCTTTTTCCAGGCGTTGTTTTGTGAGAGTGTATTGGGGGCCATACGCATGCCACGTTTTTTTACCCTCTAATCCACACTGTCGCAAAACACACACATTCTGGAGTGCCTATTTTTCTGCGCGCTGAGATAAATTGACTTTTGGAACGCAGCAGTGCACACTGCATGTCATGTGATGAGGAACAACCAATCCTAGCTGACAGACATATTTTTCTTCTTCTGTAAATATCAGTCTGTGATAAATATGGAGAAGTTGATCATTTTAGTGCAGGGCTGCCAGAGCTTTATCTGTCCCACGGACAATCAGTCTACACACAAATAGCGCCTGGGAGAAAATCAGGATTCAGGATTTCAGGTTAATAGGCTATGATATGCTGCTTTTTAAGATTACTTAGCAACCTCAGAAGCAGCCTTTCTCTACACTCTCAAAAGTTTGCACAGATGAGGCACAAGAGTCGCACAGAGTGCACTACCAAACGTAACCCCGTCGAGGGGGTTAAAGACGCAGCATGCATATGGCCCATTAGGCCAAAAATATTGTCGGTGGGACAGGTGTAAAGCTCTGGCAGCCCTGCACTAAAATGTTTAACTTCTCCATATTTATCACAGACTGATATTTACAGAAGAATATCTGCCGGCTGTGAGTGATTGTTCAACGTCACATAAAATGTGCGCTGCTACGTTCCAAAAGTTGAAGTTTGTTTATCTCAGGGTGCACCCATCACATCCTGAAAAACAGGCACTCAGGAACCCATGCGTGCTGCAACAGCGTTGCTCTGGCATTTGAGCGTGTCTGCCACATTTTTACATTAAAAACAATTAATTTGAGGGCGCAAAAAACGCGGCATGTGTACAGCCCCTAAGGACGTAGCTGTTTTGAGTTACACGTAGGGACCGTCTGTTGATAAGTCACTAACACGACACAATGGGGACAATGTTGGTTTGGTAACGTAACCATGACATAACCCCCGGTGTCACTATTTCAGTGTTTTCAGTTCATGAAAGGTAATTGTAACACTTTGGTCGCCTAAAAATGTCTTGTTCAATATTTGGTTAACCTAAAAGACTCTCTAAGGAGTTGGATATTCAGGTTTTTCTGATGAGTACATTTTGTTTTAATGGTTTTAAGCTTGTTTTTGATAGCAAAAATTAGCATTAGCATTATCACAGTTTACTATGGCTGTAAATGGACTGTGCTAACCAAGCTAGCAGGTAGTGTTAGGGTAAGTGTTTCTTAACAGGGCTGGTACTGCCCCTCAGGAGCATTCAGAAAACATCAGGGGGCAGTAGAAGCAATATTTGTAAAAGGGTGGCATGGCGGCGTTCTTGGAGGGCGTTTATGTGTGTCTGCTTCTCAATGCTAGTTTAGTCCTGCACGCACATTTTCACAATATGACTATTACTCTTTCTTTAAACACTATCACCACCATCTGCATTTTTTTCAATGAGGCTCTCTCTGCTAAAGACAAACCTTGCACGCAGTTTTTTATAGTTTACTATGAACGACCCACTCCAGTGCTTCAGGTGTACTCCCCTGTCGTTTCTTTTAACACACATCAAAGTGGAGAGGTTTCCTGTTAATCATGGTGCATTGGGAAACTGCAGGCAACAGTGCTTTATACGTAGACATATAGATAGAGGGGGACTCCGCAGACGGATTGTGGTTGCATCCTCTTCACTTCTTTGCATATCAAAATGCTGACTGTTAACTCAGCTCTCCTTGCTCCGTGAACGTCCTCTGATTAAGAGCAGTGCACGACCACTGCCCTAAACTTTGTCTTACCCAAAGAGTTCCGAAGGGGGCCCTGTGTTTGTAGGACAGTCTGGATGGGATTCTAAAGTACAGAGCGATAACATAATATACAGCAGACTAAAGAGTATGACTTTTTTTTCTCACAATATGACGACTTTATTCTCCACATCTCAGAAAACACAGATATGTGAAATACATTTTGATTAGCAGGAAGTTTTGAACATGAGCAGAAATCTTGTTTAAACACAAGCTAAAGTCCAGGGGTTTATGAACGAATTAAAATGAATTAATTTATCACATGCACATTTAAATAGGTTACCTAACCAAACAAAAGACACAAATGAGGACTGACAAGATTATCATGCCTACATTTGTGCTGATTTAGCAGAGATAACTATAAGTGAGAATGCATGTTTGAAAGCAAGACAGAATGTCTGAGAGCCTTAATGCACTCTATTCCATTATATTTTGAATTGCCACTTCTTTTTTTGTTTTTTTGTAAATAAAAAAAAGACATTTCCACTATAACTGCATAAAAATCCACCAGAACACAGGAAATGAAGAATTAAGTTTCCTGGGGGAGGACCACCAGAGCCCCCACTTCATATATCAAGTATAGCCTACATACAATTCTGCTTCTCTTCCAGTAGCCTCAGACTCTTACCATGGTAGGCTGCTCTCCTTATTTCTTTGCAACAGTTCATAAGAATGATTCTTATTTGGCATCAGAGCAAAATTACCACTCTTTGATTGGATGCTGTTTGTGATCAATAATGAGACCTAATTAAAGTTTAATTGTCATATTTCTAACCACTGCATATTTTTAACAGGCATAAATAGAATTTCTATTCACATGGCTTTTTTGCTCTTTTGGGGTTAGAACCACCGAGTTAGGGTTATCTCCACCCTCTTGTTAAAATATGGTCATCTCTGGCTCCGGCTAAAATGCCAAACTCAATGCTTGAAAATGGGAGTCCACAAACCAATGGGTGACAACACAGTGACTACATCTAATCTATGTCAGTGGCATGTTTTCAGCTTAATACAATCAATCAATGCACATTTTGCAGCCACACCATGTCATTTTGTTACTATTTTAATGCATTATATGTGATGTGAGTTCTGATATTATATATAAAGCTAAACACAAATGTCTACACTAACTGGATGCATAAATTGTAACTTAAATTCTGAGCCTTAAATCCTGACAGTGTCTGCTCCTTTGTTGTTATTCCTTTAAATCATGGCTTGTCTACCTGAGCAGGACTGAGCTGGAACAGATACGCCCTTTGCAAAGAGAGCAACAATGCAGAAAGGACACAGAGGGAGGAGGAAGAATGGAAAGGAGTAATAGAAGGAGGATGGGCGTGGTGAGGGTTGGAGCTGAGCTCCTTCCAAGCAACTGGGTGCTAACTAGACAGGCTGGTTAGAGTCTCTTCTGCCAGCAATCCTGAGTGATTACATTAGTGGAACTCCTATGCTGTAATTAATGTATGAAGGCGGGATTCACCTAACAAACTCCCTTTTAACCTGACACTTCATAGCCAGCTACATCCTAACTTAGCATTTTTCTTTAGGGCTTCGGCTTCAGACCAAGGGGCAAAGGGAGCTGATCATGGACTGACATGTAGGTATGGTGGGTGACTCATAAATACTTGCTCCAGCCACAGGTATACCAAATTGAAATGCATGTGCCTTTTCAAGAATTCCATCTGTCTCTGTCCAAACAGCGCTCACAAATTGTTCTAAATTAGTCCATACAGAGTTTGAAAGAGAGACTGAATAAGAAACACGTATAAAAAAGAAGTAACCACCATAACATTTTGAATGGCCTCCATGTTGCTTTCTACTATTTAGTAACACTGTTTTCCAGCATGCTCATGATGTCCAATATGACACACCACTTTAGAAAAATGGCCTCGTACACACAAATGGAAAAGGAATCTATTGCTTATTTTTTGTGGGTTTTCTTGCATTTCAAAAACCCCATGTATGTACTACTTTTGGTGGGAAAAATGGTAAGTGGATCTTGAGACTAAACCAGCTTACTTAACTTTCAAGATAAAACAATGACCCTGATTGGCACTATTTGTCAAACTTCAAATAAATTATTTAAAGACAGTGTCCAGCAGAAACCTCCAATTCTACTTCCCCCAATCAGTCCCAAGCCTAGTCACAAGTGGTGACCAACAAATTCTGAGTCAAGTTCCAAGACCAACAAATCCTGAATCAAGTCCCAAGTAAAGACCTAGTCTCAAATAAAATCTCAAGTTAATATTAACAAGTCCTGAAAAGACCAACAATCCTGAGTCAGGTCTCAAGTAAAATTCCAAATCAAGACCAACAAATCCTAAATCAAGTCCTGAGTAAAAACTCACTAGTCCCGTGTCAAGTCCCGAGTAAAGCCCAAGTCTGAAGTAAAATCCCAAGCCAAGACCAACAAGTCCCAAGTCAAGTCCCGAGTAAAGACCAACAAGTCCTGAGTCAAATCCTGAGTAAAGACCAAGTCTTGCGTAAAGTCCAAAGTTAAGACTGACAAGTCCTGAGTCAAGTCCAGAGTAAAGATCAAGTCCCAAGTAAAATCCCTAGTCAAGACCAACAAGTGCAGAGTCAAGTCCCAGGCAAACACAAGGTTCAAAGTCAAGTGCCTAGCCAAGACCAACAAGTCATTGTCTTAACAAGTCATTAACAAGGGATTATGTGCCCCTCACCAGAATTAGGTTTTCTCAATTTTGACTGAGTCTGACGTGAGTCCAAGTCATGTGACTCAAGCCCAAACTTCTGGCATAATCTTTGAAAAATTTCTCATGAGTAAGAGACAAAGCAAACCAAAATGTGGCTACCCAAGGTGACCTCACTGTAGGTAGCCCAGGACCTAAGAAAGATTAGCACCTGCTACAGCAGGAAAAAAATAAAATAAAATAAAAAGTAAACTGCAAAATCAAAAGTTGGATTATTTTGCATTAAGCTGATGGCACCTGTGTGACTAGTGTGTGAAACTGCATCTTACCGAGGGTCTCCCTTGTTCACACTGGCGACGGCTGGATGTAGAATTGTCTGGTTCCCCTCCATCTCCACCACACATTTTGTCTTTAGGTCTTTTTCTGGATTGAAACAGAATTAAATGAGTAAGGAATGTATTTTTGATAAATAACATGAATAATGTGATTTCCCTTGCAGTTCTATTGGCACCAGACTGTTGTAAGGTGAACTGACCTAATGTAGTCATTTCTGGACCAACAAAAACAATTGTGAGACGTAGAGTGGACCAAGTTGTTTTGGCAAAAAGGCTCTCCCATTAGTTTAATGCCCTATTTGAACAGTTTAAAGAGCATGTACTGTATGCACTGGTCATCATAACTTTACTTGGTAGTCACTGACACAACTGTCATCACAGAATAACAGGTGGCATACACTGTGTGTGTGCCAGCTCCTCGTGATCGGAACACAGACAGCACAACATGGTGAGGCAGGAAATTGTTTTATTGATGGTGATTCATCCAGGACTTGCCTGTGCAAACAGTACAACCCCTTCACTACTCCCTGAGCAGACTATAAGGAAAAGCAGGGTCACAGCAACTCTTCCTCATTCCTAACTCTTGTACAAGGTTTTAAAGGCGGGGACAGTGCTGGAACTTCCTGTCAGAGCAGGAATTAGGGCACGTGTGTTGTTAGATTTTCCAGTTACACTTAATTAGGCATATATGTAGTTTTAAAAACCTTTGCGAAAACCTTACTGGAAAGGTGATGTCTTCCATGAAATTAAAGGTGAGTTCAAGGATGTTGCTGCTGTTCAGCAACACAAACATTTGTCAGCAGGCATGTCAGTCCTCCTCAGCATTAAACATGACACTGTACATGCATTATAGTCCCTTCCATATTTTTCCATTTCTACTCCCACAGGACTTCAGCCAAATCTTTGTCAGAGAGGGGTGGAAAAGACCTTTTCAGAGCCTGACTGGGAGAAAAATACTGTAATAGACAGAAATGAAGCTGCTATTGTTTGTCGGAAGCTACAAATTAACCCTGGCTGTACAAACTGAAAGAGCCCCTTTGGAGCTGGGTAGAGTTGTTCAAAAATGCCTTTGTCTGACCCGTGAAAAACAGACCGACAAGCAGCTGCATGGTCCAACTCATAACTGCTAAATGTGTCACAAGGTTCTCTGACATTTAATATACTCACCTCTCCTGTTCATAGGTCGCACACGAACAGCGACCTTTACATTGGAGTCATTGAGGCTGTTATCATCCATTATGCCACCTGACCTGTGCCAAAGGAATGAATGGACACCTGTGAAACCAATGTACTCCGCATGTTCTTGAAACAAAATCTAACATTGGTTTTACACCTGAACACAGCTTCAGTGCGTGAGACACAAATCTATAAATAAACACAGTAAGCTACTGACTCCTGCTTATTTTAACACTATTTATACTTCAACCTAACTCCAAGCAGCTTGTAATAACCCCCGTGAAGAAAAAAACAAGCTAAAGTACAACGTATATTGTCAAAAAATGTGAACAAACCGTGTGAAAGAGTGCGCAGTTGTTTCTCTGTCGGACTCCAACAGGCACCTTTAAGGAACGTTACACACACAGCAGCTAGCCTGGGACGCTAACGAGAGAACATAGAAAGAGGGGTCAAAGCAAATGTTTTCATAATGACCGCTGATAAATGTAAGTGACCCCAGTACAGTGCACTGTAAAACTCTGGTTTCTATTTGTAAGTGACTTACGACAGTACACAGTTCATTCCCTCGGCTCTTCCACCTGTTGCATTTCCTGAAACTTCCCTCAGAGACCAGTCAAGCCATGTCAACTCGCAGCTAAAGGGATTTGCTGTGAGATTTAGTGAGCCTCCAGTCGCACTCTGCAGCTCTGCGCACACTTGCACAGTTGGTTTGAGAGGGAATTCAGCGCCACGGTGTGGATCCACATGCATTACAAGTCTGCGCTTTTCCTTAAAGAGTTGTCCTGAACATGTTAAGGGACAGTTCGTTACTTGTGAGTGGGGAGGGGCTGGTAGGGGCTGGTATTTTGGCTTAGGGGAGGGGCATTCAAATTTAAATGTTTGTACTTTATATCAGTTTTACCACAGATTTTCAAAGGAAACATGCAAAGAAAAGCAGAAATTATCCCTGGATTTTTAAATTTCCAATGGACATTAGACATATCATGTGTGAAAGCATTCTTCCCACATGATATGTCCAATGGACATTAGACATATCATGTGGGAAGAATGCTTTCATCAGAAAAAAAACAACAAAAAAACAACCACATCTGAGGTTGAACTAGTGATATGTCATCAAAATCACTTTAATGTACGTTTCATTTAAAATTTGGGGCCAAATAGAATCATTTGCACAAAGTTACCAGTAGGGGTGTATTAGCAGACTGTGGGCCCCTGGGCAAAGATATGCAAAAGGTCCCCCACCTCTTCTACATAGGAGCAAAACACACATGCTTTTACAGTTGTGTAGCCTCTTCTTGTATAGTTTTGCAAGTTTTGCATGTCTTTGTAGTCATAGTGCATCTTTTTGTGGCTTTGTATCTCTATGTAGTTTTTGTGTGTCTCTAAGAGATAATTACGTGTCTCTCTGGGGTAATTTAGTGTCTTTTTGTCATTTTATGTCTCTCAGTGGTTGTTTTGCACCTGTTGTAGTTATTTTGTGTCTCTTTGCAGTTCCTTTGCATCTCTGTATGGTCATTTAAAATCTTTTTTCTGGTCAATATGTGTTTATTTAAGTGACAATTTGCAGGTGAGGGCCAGGAGACCCCTGGGCCTGTGCCAGTCTGGTCAGTAATCCCTCCTTGCTAACCAACATGCACAACAAGAGTGAAAAACCAAGGCTTTTTTTCAACTCAAGCATTTTGTCTTCAACTTTTAACTTTCAAACATCGAACTGTAAGTTTAAAAAAAAAATCTAATAACTAATTTATGGAAAAGGGAGTGTCATGCATTTCCTGCCAGTCACTCAAGGAGGCTCAAGTAAAAATATAAAAATATAGGGTAAGATGCCCTTACACCCTTAATTCCACTCCTAACCAATATATGGCACTAAGTCTACTCCCAACACATGCATCAAATGGCTATATCTATCTATCTATCTATCTATCTATCTATACATATATATATATATATATATATATATATATATATATATATATATATATATATATGATGGGGGATTTGTGGGGAAAGTCATTCAGTTTATTTTGAACAAAAAAAAAAAGATTCTTCTCCTTTACAGTAAAAATGTAAAGTTAGACCCTTTGGGGCAAGACACCAATGTCTACATATAGTACTAGTACATTATTGTAGTTTTAACAGCTTGGTAGCATTATTAGCCAGAGAGCAATGATTTGCATCACTACCTATCTAGGATTAGCCAACATTTTTAGCAAGCTTGCTGGAGGAAGACATCCTGAAATAACATCAGTTAGCCTGAAGAAAAGATTATAAGGCTTTTAGGTAATCAGTTAATGGGTCAAGGTTGAAATTTTAGTTTGTTTTATTTAGTTAGACAGCTCATTTTGTAACTTAGGGCCCTCTTGCCCCAGACAGGGGCCTTTACAAGATTTTTCATTTTTGTGCTGTAACAACAAAATGGACTACTGCACCAATTTATTTTTCCCAGTAGTGTGTTGATTTATGCATCATCACCCTGCACATACATATTTTTTTAATTTTACAGTAAGATGACTTTAGTCTTTCAGAGGGAATCTCACCCCATAAAAAAACAAAGTCACACTCCAGCCAACCCCCTCCTCTGTTAAGTAGATTACAATCCCTATGAAAAACATAATTAAAATATCCTCAACTAATGTTATTTTAAATTGTTACAACAGCGATAAAACTGTTTACCGTCGGAACCTTTTAGAAACTTAAAAAACAGCAATGTAATACAGGAAAAGGAGCATTTACGCCATTTTACGACAGTTTCGACTGTCGCACGACAGAAGCTGTGTTTGGACGCAACGTGGAGTTGTTTACTGTCTCTGACAGTCCTCCCAGGGTAAAAACAGATGTAATTCCGCAAACCAACGCCCACCCGTTGGAATTTGTACTGTGTGCCTAAAGGAAGAAATGGGGAAGCCAAAGAAAAAGAGTGAGTTTGCGACAAGTTGTTAAAAATGTCTGAAATGGCTTTCTAAACCGGCAAGTCTGGCTTTAGCTTGTTGCTAATGCTAACTACAAGCCTTTTAATCTCATGACATGATGTAACAACGTAATACTGTTATGTATAACTTTCATTTATAAAAGCGAGTCTTACATATTTTGAAAATCCTTCGTGTTAAAGTCTGAATTCACCCAGTTACGGATAATGTTTTTTTAAACTGTAATGATCTGTAATATATTATATAGCTAGCATTAGCTGTTCCTGGAGCTTGTAGTTTCAGTATTTTGAACTCCAAGTATCTGCACTGAAGTAAAGTTACGAAAGAAAAAATAATGTCATTATATTGACTATCCTTGTTAGGTGATCTCAGCCGAGCTGAGTTGATGATGATGACCATTGCTGATGTCATCAAGCAGTTGGTTGAAGCCCATGAGGAAGGCAAAGATATCAATCTCAACAAGTAAGTCTTCGCCAGTATACACGTGCAGCCCGTAATTACCTGTTTATTTAAAGGGGAACTTCACCAGTTTTCTAAGTTTATACATGTTATTCCTATGGTTTAAGACAGTTCAAAAATATTAGCAAAAACAACAATCCTTTCCCAAATCCAAAACCTCAAAAACTAGAGTGGTAAAACATACATTTGTGTTGTCATAGGGTATCAAGTCTGGAGCTGCTCCATAGATAATGAGTGGGGAAAGGTGTTCTAGATGGCACTGAGAGTGCCTAGGGTAATGTTCTGAGCATACAGGTATGGGTTCCTTAAGAGATACTCACTCCAAGTGCCAGAGCACACTCTGGCAAAACCTGGACTGGTGATAAATTCAGAGCACTGTTGGAATGCATGGTTTGGTTATCCAGAACACCAGACTCTCGGAGCAGCAGAGCATACTCTAGGCTCTATGTCTGGGGAGACGGAGCAGCACAGCGCCAAGTGGCGCGAATGTGTGACCAACTTAACTGTTGTTTAAGTCATGTAGAAATAGAATGCTCTGTTTCTTCAAACAACAGGACTCCCATTTTAGTGTAGAGCGTTACATTGGATTTATGAATGCACCCTACATTTTCTGTTTCAGAGCTGAGAACAGTACAATAGAATAACACTTATTTGGGTATGATAAAGAAAACAAACATTCTGTGAGTTCACAAAATCAGGCTCCCGTTCATTGTCTCTGGAACAGCTTAAGACCTTATACCCTATGAGACTTCTACCTTCTAGTTTTGAGTGACAGTAGCTCATGTTCACAAATATTGATTGAACTCTCCCAGGAATTCTTAATTTAGGTGGTGTTCCCCTTTAAGTTCTAACTACATGCCACACAAGCCTTTTATTACAGTTACATGCAAGATGGAAAATTATGTTTTGCACAGAATACACTAGAGATAAAACAGTATTTCTTTTTAAAAAAAATCATCCACTTCTTACAGTGATTTGAATGCAGTGTGGGAGAATTATAAAACAGCAGTGATGCAGGATCAGTTCTTTTAAGAACCCAGCACAGTGCATAGATGCACTTGTGTAAAGGCAACTGTCAGTCAGCTTTTGTTTTTAATATTGATGATATGTGGATTAATTGTTTTCGTAGCAAGGTGTTAATATAACTGTCAAATTAGCAACAGAACTGATGTGTCATGACCTTTTTTGGAAAGACCCCTTAAATGCTTTTAGTGTCAGAAATGCTTAATTGTTCTACATGTGCATTTATACAAGCACTAAAGGTGTTTAGCATAAAGTATTGTAATAATTTTTGTGACCCACTGATTGGAGGTTTGTGTAAGAGTCTTTTGAATTGCACTTGTATATTAATATTAATGGGAGGATTACAAATGACTGAAAAGATGCTCACCCATTACTATATGCACTAGACTATTTTTTATGATTCTGTTTTTGAAAGAGTGAAGACTAAGACTTCAGCCAAATATGGACTTGAGGCCCAGCCTCGATTGGTAGACATCATTGCAGCTGTTCCACCGCAGTACCGTCGTGCTCTGGTGCCCAAACTGAAGGCCAAACCCATCCGTACTGCCAGTGGGGTATGTAGTCCTCACATGAAGTCCCTGTCTGTCACTCTGACCTGGGGTTAACGGTTAAATGCTGAACTCTGTAAGGTTGTAATCAGTTTAAATGCATAGGGTGCTGTTTAGCTTCGTTGTTTGAATTAACTCCAGACTAAATAATACAGTAACTTCTCATAGACATCAGCAGCAACATCCCTGCAATGTGTGTAGTGTGATTTGCTTATGATTCTGGTGCTAAATGTCAGAGTTAATTTTAGTTCCGTGCACATTCTTGATTAATAAATATTAAGAGGGATGAGATGCTCCAAATAATTATTCAGTCAGCTCAGGTGATGGAGCTCAACTCTGAAACTACATGAAGGTTCTGTTATCTAGGAATGTGAAACAGTGTAAAGAAAGTGATGAAAACTACAGCACACTGAAAGTGATTGTGGTTGTCAAAGTTATTGTCGTACAGGTTCAATTCAGTAAATCAAGTCAGTACCTCTGTCCTCTCTCCAGATCGCAGTGGTGGCTGTGATGTGCAAACCACATCGATGTCCACACATCAGCTTCACAGGAAATATCTGTGTGTAAGTAACTGGTGTCTTCCAATCTAGACACTCACAGATTAAGGGTATACTTGATTTTGCTGCAGATTTTTTTAAATTTGAAAATTGTGTACTGTAGATGTGAACAACGCATGACTGTGTTAATTTACATTTGTACATGTTCAGGTCAGAGGACCAAACCTGTAAGAGATAGAGATAAAACCATTAAAAGGGGTTCCAGATGTTATTGCTTTTTTAGAATGATTTGTTTTTCACTGTCACATGTTGATTAATTTATTGTTGTTATATTTAAAGCACCTCTCACTCTTTACTCTGGCAGCTACTGTCCCGGTGGACCAGACTCAGACTTTGAGTACTCCACTCAGTCTTACACTGGCTATGAGGTAAGGTGGTTTCATTCTTCGCAGTAAACATGGCCATCACTCTGTTAGCTTATAGCTGAGTAAATGTTAAAAGTTCTATCACAATACAATTTTATATGGATTCTTTAAATAACAATACTATATGCTAATATCACAAAGTCTGCCACGTTATGAATTCAATTTCATTTAATTGAGCGGCCTGTGAACGATATAAGTCAATATCGGTAAATATCCTTTTTGCTTTTTTCTTGGCTGCTTACAGTTATCTGTCTGACATTAGGCAGCTAGCTCTGTTTGAATGTTTAGGAAAAGGGTACACTTGGACAGAAATGGTGACACAGACATGCCATAAGAATTTCAAAATAACAGTGTTTTGTAAAGTTGGGGATATGTATTGATGTTTAACTTTGCAACAATCGATATTGGATCATTGATCATTTAATCAATATATCACTCCAGATCATTCTAGGTGTATCATGTATTCTAGTCTAGATTGTCTCTGGAAAAATTTGCTTACTTTTCTGTAAATTCACTAGGCCTGCCACAATAATGACTTTTAGTGGACAATATAATATCCCAAATAATTACAATAAACAGTATTATTGAATTTTTAGACCATTTAATCCTGCTGTTAGAATTATATAATAATGCAAGTACACCCTTTCGAAGATCAATTTATTTCTGAAGAATAATCAAGCATTTTAACTGGAATGTGAAAAAACATGATTAAAACATTCTAAATGAATAAAACTTAGCATAGCTTTTACGCCTCTGTGTCGGTGGTAGCAGATGCCAGAGGCATTATGCTTTCAGGTTGTCCATCCATCTGCCTGTCTGTCCCAAACTCGGGAAAATGTCAAGAACACCATGAGGGAATTTCTTCAAAATTTTCACAAAAATCCACTTGAACTCAAGAAAGAACTGACTAGATTTTGGGGGTCATAGGTCAAGGTCATTGTGACCTCTACTGTCTCATTCTCATGAAGTAATATTTTAAGAATTCCTTGAGGTAGTCTTTTTAATTTAGCACAAACCTTCCCCAGTACTCAAGGATGAACTGATTAGATTTTGGTGGTCAAAAGTCAAAGTCACTATGACCTTGTGACTGTTTCATACTTGTGAATGTGATATCATAAGAACACTCTGAAAGAATTTCTTCAAATTTAGCACAAATATCCACTCGGAGTCAAGGATGACCTGTTTTAAATTTTGTGGTCAAAGTTCAAGGTCACTGCAACCTTGTCCTTTGCATTCTTGTAAACATTACATCTCAACACCTTGAGGGAATTTCTTCAAATTTGGCACAAACATCTACTTGGACTCAATGTTGAATTGATTAGACCTTGGTGTTCAAAGGTCACTGTGACCCTGCATCATTTTCTGTCTCATTTTGCAACTTAAATGATATCACAAATAGGCCTTGAGAGATTTAATCGGTTCACTCAAGGATGAACTGAGTTCTTGTTGGATGAAGGTCAAAAGTCAAGGTCACTGTGACTTCACAAAACATGTTTTTGGCCATAATTCAGGAATTCATACACAAGTCATGACAAAATTTCACACAAATGTTTAATAGGATATAACGATGAAGTGATAATGGTTTATATCCAAAAGGTCAAAGGTCAGTGTCACTGTGACATCATATTTCTCTGCAAAAACACTTTTCTGGCCATTACTTAATGTCATAACCCAGGAACAGAAGGGAAGACATTTAGTCGGATACTGAATTGATGACACTAATCTTGGGTATCCACATTGAAATTTTGCTGATTGTATAGATCATCTGTGTGTGAAGCATCCATATTTTCATAGACACAACTGTAAGTGCAACTTGACTGGTTTGCGGAGGCATACAGCCGCAAAGTGGTTATTGTGGTTTGAATTTTTCGGCTAAGGTTCTGTGAAAAGACGTTAAGGTGCTGCTCCCAATTCTTCTAATGACATGCAAACACACGGGCAATATCCTACGATATATTGACATGACCTCAATCATTTTTACTGACCTCGATAGGTTGATAAAGTAGGATTGTGACAGGCCTAAAATTTACTCTGCTCACTGTGACATTATCCAAAACTTTACTACATTACTTAGTGATGTGTTTTCACTGTGTCATCAATGGAGTAATATTTTCCTGTTTGTTAGAAGTCATGTTTCAAGTCAAATCAAAGTCTTTCTTTAGGGGGGAACTTTGACTTTAAGATATTAATTTTTACCTTGGTCTGTAATCATTTTTCGTCCCTCTTTCTTTCCGATAGCCAACATCCATGAGAGCAATCCGAGCACGTTATGACCCCTACCTTCAGACCAGACATCGGGTGGAGCAGGTCAGTGTAACCCTGCAGTGTATGCACCCACTGCTTTTGTTAATAGCCTCTGAATTTAGACTTGGCTCTGTATTACCATGACACAAAAATCCATTAAATGTAGTTACACATCTGCCTCTGTTAAGTAGCTGTGGATCTGCCTTCTTTATCATGTTTGTAATATCTTAAAATAAAAACTGGTTAATTACATCCCCAGAATTGATTAGAATTAAATAAAAACCAGTAAATGTCCAGCAGGTTGATTCATTACTACTTTGTGCCTTTGGCTCATTTATGACAGCATGTTTAAATTGTAAGCACAGCAGAATAAGCACAAACATTTAAAACAGTACTATTTGAATGATTCAGTCTCTTCTGTGCTGCTAATCAGCATTGATGGGTTTATATTAAATTCTGCAACACCAATGTCAAAAAAAAAACACATTATCAAAAACATAATCAACACTGCAGTTTAATATTTTATATAGTCACATAGTGCTAAAACTGCCATTTCCCTAAATTAGTTTCTGTGCAGTGACTGTCTTTGCTTGCATACATGTATAAATCATAAGCATTGATAAGATATTTAGTACACAGTAATGGGTGTCATGGCTTTTAGCTGCCTATCATGACCTGACCCCAATTATGCAGTTATTTTAATTTATGGCCACATTAGTCTAATGCAGCCATCCATTACAGCAACAGTATGTGTGAAAGTGTGTGCTGTCTGAATCTTTGCCAAAGTTCTCATCTGTTTCACTGAGTTTTGGCTGTTGGAAGTCAGTTTTATGTGCAATTGCTGTTTAATTGTAAAAGTATAATTGTAATTTGTATTGCTAGATATTATGATCAACCATTATAACTGTTATTCGAGAACATTATTTTAGTGCACCTCACTGCACTTTACTGTACTCCCAATTACAGTCTCTAAAATATCTCAGTATTACCAGATCACAGTGTTGTCAGTTGTGTATTTTCTGTGTGATGTGTAGCTAAAGCAGCTGGGTCACAGTGTAGACAAGGTGGAGTTCATTGTGATGGGCGGGACCTTCATGGCTCTGGCTGAGGAGTATAGAGACTACTTCATCAGGAACCTACATGACGCCCTGTCAGGACACACCTCCAACAATGTGGCTGAGGCCGTCAGGTACTCAGTAATATGTGTCCTCCTCTGTTTTTCATGCCAATAACACATTGCACTATGGTTGCTACGGTAGTTTTTCTTCACTGGATGAGACACAACATAACACACAGTCGTTAAAGCTGGGGTATGCAGTTTACTTAAGGTGTCACTGGGCAAAAATCCCATCATAAAAAATCAAGTAGCCCAAAAGAACACTTGACTTCTGTACCTCATCTTGGCTCTGTTTCTAGGCTTAGGAAAATCCAGTCTGAGAAAGGAGACTTTGGCCAATCACAAGTCTTTTTTAGATAGAGCAGCTGCCTCAGCTCATGAACTGCGGTCAAACCGTCAAACTAGGCAACGCTGATGAAATATAAATCAAGATTCTGTTACTGCATTGTCGATTTCTCACCTCAAATGTTTTGAGAAACATGTTATTTACTTTTCAGCTGTTAAATGAGATAGTTTGTGACCCGGCCACCATGCTGGAAACAGACGAGCTAAAATGAAGCCCTGCCCACCGGCCGGAGCACACTTTCTCATGTTACAGCTAAACAGTCACTAAAATATGTTTCTGAAAACATTTGAGGTAAGAAATAGGCAATGCAATAACAGAATCTTGATTCATGTATGATCAGCTCTGCCTAGTGTGACAGTCTGACTGCAGTTCATGAGCAATGATTGACATGATTGACAGCTGTGTTGAGCTCAGACTCCTTAGCTCCGATTGGTTGTTTTCATGGTTCTTGCAAATTCCATTAGAAGCACTATGAGGAGGCAGAGGAGCATGCTCGTTTCACAGATCATCAGCTTTAAACACAACAGAACACATGGAGTACTATGGTGTAGTTCTGGAGCAACACTGCTGGCAATGTTGACAGTACTTTGATATGTTTTTATTTATTAAAGGTATTCAGTATTTGTATGTGTTGTACATTCCAACTTCTAAGTACCATGTATGAGACTATTTAGCCATACTCTCCACCAGATGGAGCTATGCTTCTATTTGTGGAATTTCTCCTACACTCATTCATTTAGCTTCCTCTACTGTTGGAGATTTTCTCCCCACTGCCAACACTGAGTGACACTAACAACAAGACATCATCCACATTTACTAATATAACTTTATAGTTCAATGCATCATGATCAATTAACCAGTGGGTTATTTTTTAATTAATCAATTTAATCTGAATAATCTAAAACTGTAAAAAAGAAAGAAGAAATGCCAACTGGATTTTTATTTTTTTTTTGTTTTGTCTACCAATATATCAAAACTGAAAAATATTGACTTTGCAGGGACAAAACAGAGAAAATCCTCACACAGGGTTCTCATGAATCCGTTATAAGTCTTAAAAGGTATTAAATTATCTAATCTAAAAAGACCTTAATTGGTATTCAATTGTCTCAAATTAAGACATTAAATCAGTCTTAAAAATGTTCAGACATGGGAAGTAGGATTTTATGAATTATTTTTTCTGACGTAAAATCTTAAAATTATGGGTAACATATTTTTTTGTAAATTATTTACTGAATGCTTTTTGCATCAGCATCACACAGATCAGGATAGTGTAACCAACAACACTGATACTTCCAGCCGGGATGCTCAGAGCAGAGGATCCGCTGTCTGCTAGCTTGCTGTCACTGTACCCTGGACAATATTGGCAAGTGGAATTTCAATAAAAACGTAGTCTTTAACCAAAATTTTGTGGCATGGCTGAAAGCAAAATGCTTTTTAAAACTCTGTACAGTGGAGTCAAGACAGTGGAATCCCACAGGCAGAGAGAGCGAGAAACCCAAAATCAAGAGAAAACTTGCCAAAAAACGTATTTCCCAGTTCTGTTCTTTCCTTATCTTCACCACACAATGCAAAAGTCATGTTTTCTATAACAATAAACATTTGAGCAAAATTGTCCCTAACCCCGAGTTAACTGATGTTGGTTCATGTGTGTTTTTTCCTTCAATTATGCTTATATTAAAATACACCTTAAATTTCATTGCAAGTGGCATTACAAAGTCTTAAATCTAACTTGCCTCAAGTTGTAGGAAACCGGTCATATTTAAAGAGCTGGAATCAGAGAATTGTTTGTGATTTTCCTTAATAAACAACCTAATAATTACCTAATTATAAAAAGTGCCAGTTAATTTTTTTTTGTCTTTCAACTAATCCATAATTCGACTGATTGCCTCAGCCCTATTAAATTCATGCCTCCTGACATTTTTTACACACACAAAAAAAAAACAGTGACTATAATAAAGAACTGAGCATTACATCCTTTCTTCTCTGCACTCATTCCCCCAACCGTTGCCTGTGCAGTCTTTGTGTGCTATGCAACATGGGAAGTGCTGCACCATATTCGAACAAGCATTTACTCACCTGATATCAGACTGTTGTCAACTGATTTCACTCTGTTTCCATTGTCAGTCTGACATTGCGTTCACTCTAACCACTGTCTGTGAAGGGGATTTGATTTTCCCTAATCAATCACTAGAGACCAATGTATCTGCCTGAATGGTGGTGTGGTACACCGAATTGGCGCAGTCTTCACACAAGACGGTGGTTGTAGCTGGCAGATACATTAGATCTGCTGCTACATTTCAGCAGTGAGAACAGCATGTATATCACCACGGCCAGCGGACCCAGTCTTATGTCATTTTGAGTCCACACTGAGTTGTAGCTGTGCTGTCATACCTGTTTTGCAGGGCTGTTAAGAGTGGAGCAGAGTGAAGTAAAAACAAACTACACTGTCAGGCGATATTGAGAAGACATGCCAATTTAGGGCAGCCTGATAGCAGTGTTTGTCTTATCTGTGGCGCTTGCCATTGCTGTTATTACTCCTCAATGTTTCTGGAACACCACTTGACAACAACAGTGTTAGTCCCGCCCATGGCGCCAACTGGCTAATCGTAAATGCCTCTGCAGCGCTCATTGGTTGTTTTTTATTTTAATGGAGAAATTGCTGTTTCATGTCAAGCTACCAGACCAGAATCAGTCAGCTTAAACTCAGTGGAGTAAGTGGCTTCAAAGGTCTGCAAAGGATTTACACCATGATGTGTTTACATTCACTTGACCCCACCCCTTTTTCCATTAAACTTACCACAACAAAACGCATCCTGTAGGACAGTGGTTCCCAACGGGTGGGTGGCAGGTCCATTCTAAATGGACCTTGTGTAACTTGTTCGAATGTTCAAGTTTGTAAAAAACACACTTTATTTTGAAATACAGTGAATATCCAGCACAGAGCTTTTATCTTGAAGTACTGTTTCCTGCTATAGAGTGAGTGAATAATAGACTGCTTCTTCACAGAGCCAGCAAACTAGCTTGATGACCTAGCCTAGTATGAAGCTGAATATTTTAAACTGTGTGGACCTTGAACTAATGACTAAGGACAAATCTGGACCTTGGCTGGACTAGTTGGGAACCACTGCTGTAGGAAGTTAAAGGTCTAGGGTGGAGGATATAGGGGAATATATTGATGGAAATTGAATATAATATTAATAACTACGTTGTCATTATGCACCTGAAACTAGGAATCATTGTGTTTTTGTTACCTTAGAATGAGACGTTTACGTCTACATATGGAGCGGGACCTCTTCTGCAGAGTTTGCCTTGTTGTTCTACAGTAGCCCACAAATGGACAACACTGGCTCTAGATAGGGACATTTGCATTTTTGCATTTTGGCATCAGCCACTGTAGGTCTCCTACGTGCTTGGCACACAGGAGAGGTTTCGGTTGGTTGGAATCTGCAACCTCACCGCTAGATTCCACTAAATCCTACAGACTGGATCTTTAAGATGTAGTATTATCTCCACAGATTAAGCTGCTGAATGAGCCCATTCAGAATTCAGGAGGAAAACAAGGAAGGCCACTCTCAGTGAGTCCTCTTCAGTTACTTCCATCGATTTCTCACTTACCCAGTTAGGCCAGCTTTGAATGACTTTAGCCACACGTCTGCTCAGAATGGATGAGTAGCAACTTTTTAGAAGACTTGAAGACGGTTCAAAGTCAAAGTAGAAATAATTTGTTGAAGAGCTGAAGACGTCATACAGACCATTTGACCAAATAATGGCTTTTTCATTGTTTGTTTGTCAGTGGGGGCTATTTAATTCCTAAAGTCCGATAAGACTCGGGAGGGCAGTTTGTGTGAGTGTTTGTCTCTTCCCATATGTGTTTGTCACTGTGTGTGTGTAGGCTTGTAGGTGTGAATTGTCCCTGCTATCAGCATTCTTCGTTAAGATGCTGTGATTGTGGTAATTGTGGTGGCTGCTGCTCAGTTTGTGAAGAAGGGGGCACTTGGTTTGGCTGGGGACAACCCTTATCTCTGCCTCTGCCTCTCTGTGTGTGTGTGTGTGTGTGTGTGTGTTTGACGTTTGTCATGTGTTTTTGTTTCTCGCAGAAAGTGTGCGTGCGGGGTGAGCATGTTTGTCACCGTGCTTACCCCGCTCCTGATCTGATCACAGCAGCGAGATACCTAGAGATAATCGCCTGAGATAATAGACTTTTTATTGATTCACCTCATACAATCCGATCATCCTCTCTGGAGCATAAACTGCTGTAATTGGTGTAAATCAGCCAGCAGACTGTAAAAGATGGACATTTATTGCCAGCAGATACTGAATCAGAAGGAATACGTGCTGGCATGAGGGAAGCTAATGGTCATTGGAGCAGCTGGAGTGGAGAAAATGACAGCTGGCTGGTGTGCTGGGATGAGATGTGTCTTTTTGTGATTTCAAATAGTGACTTAAATAAGTTTAGAAGCAGCAGTGGAGTCAGATTCAGGCAGATGAAGCTCAGAAAATTCTTGAGATTACATTTGAAGACTGACAAGGGATTGTACTGTGTCTAGTATAGTCACTTTCTACATCTGGCTGTTTCTTTTATTGCTTGATTCAAGGGTGTAGGTTTCATTTAAACATGTAGCGGGGGACACATATTAAACAGGGGGTCTGGGGGTTCTCTCTCAAATAATTTTAAGTGCCAAACACTTCATTTCTTGTATTTTGTTGAATTTGCTGCATCAGTTTATTGTGGAAATGTAATGGTATTCCAGCTTGCTTAGTCTTTCTGTTTTATAGCAGATAGCAGCCTTTCCTTTTGAAGTTGCATACTGCCACCTCCCTCTACACCAGAGGCACTGTTGCATCTATGATTTGTGTGCTAGCAGTTTTTATGCCTCCGCACTGGTGATAACTGTGGCTGGAGGCATTATGTTTTCAGACTGTCCATCTGTCACATTCTTGTGAATGTGATATCTCAAGAACATGGTGTTGAAATTTCTACAGATTTGGCACAAATATCCACTCTGACTGAACGATGAACCGATTAAAGGTCAAAAGTCAAGATCACTGTAACCTTGCATCCATCTCATTCTTGTGAATGTGATATCTTAAGAACACTTCAATTTTGGCACAAACATCCACTTTGAATCAAGGATGAACTGATTTGAATTTGGTGGTCAAAGGTCAACGTTCTATGTCACTGTGACCTCGTCTGTCACATTCTTGTGAAGGCAAGATCTCAAGAACACCTTGAGGGAATTTCTTTAAATTTGGCAGAAACATCTACTTGGACTCAAGGATGAACTGAGTAGACTTTGGTGGTCATAGGTCAAAGATCACTGTGACCCTGTGTCAGTTTCCATCTCATTTTGTGAATTTTGTGATATCTCAAGAAGGCTATAATTCAAGAATTTATATGGTAATTATGAAAACATTTCACACAAATGTTTAAAAGGTCAAAATGATGACATTTTATAGCCAAAGGTGAAAGTTCAACTTTATACTGCAGACCCTGTAATATCCAACACAAATTTCCCACTGGGACAATAAAGGCTATCCTATCCATACAGATACCATTGTTTCCTGTTTGTAAAATGAATTATGGCTCCCATCCACAATGTGTATGTCTTTTTTATTTTATTTTAGTCTTCCTTTAAAAGGCTGTGTGGAAATGTGGTTGAAAGTGGAGATTACTGGTAATTGAAAAGTCATTAGAAGTGTTCATGAGAAACTGCTGGATAGCTTGTCAAGTAGGGTTGCAATGGTATGAGATTTTCAACGGTACAAACGGTCTCAGAAAATATTGTGGATTCACAGTATCATGGTATTACAGAATTATTATTAACAGTCAGAATGACCCTTAAAAATGAAAACGGAAGGTTTTTTTTGTTTTGGTTGAACAACCATTTTATTACCGTAATTAGGGCCCGAGCACGTACCGTGCGAGGACCCTATTGAAATTGAAGGAATTATTATTATTATTATTACGACAAAAGTAAATCGCTTATTTGGAGCTTTTAACATGCTCAAAAACTCCTGAAATTTGGCGGTCGCATCAGTCGTGGTGTAAATTTACGTATTTTAGTGTTCGCGGCAATGGACGGGTCAAAATGGCTAGGCCACGCCCATTAAAGAGCAATCTCCTTATAAACAGCGCCCTCCTCATCAATTTTCACGGATCTGCACGAAAATCGGTACACATGTAGATCATGCCGAGCCGCACAAAAAAGTCTCTTGGAGCCATAGGCCACGCCCAACAGGAAGTTGGCTATTTTGAATTTAGCGGCCATTTTTGGCGTTTTACCACGTGTCATATTTTGACGAACTCCTCCTACACGATTAATCAAAACGGCTTCAAAATCGCCGTGTACCAACTAGATAAGTTTGTGATCAAAAGTTATTCAAAGATCCGCTACCCGTCGAACACGGAATCGGCTTTTTGGCGGCGAAGTTTGAAGTTTGAAGTTTGTCTCGCCATGAAAAACGAAATTGCTATAACTTTGGCATTAATCGTCCGATCTGCACCAAACTTCACATGATTCATAATATTCCCGCCCTGAACACGTCTACATGCAGAAATTTTGTAATTACCCTAGCGCCCCCTGCTGGCGACAGGAAAAGCGATGTTTTTAGACTTTGACGTGCAGCTCTGACCACGTTCAACATATGCAACTCAAATTTGGTCAGACAGACCTCAAGACGTTGGTAATGCTACATTATGAAGATTGTGACTAGGCGTCAAACGGTGTTCCGCCCAGAGGGCGGCGAAGTCGAAAATTCGCCAAGACGCATTGAAAATGGCTTTAATGACATTAACTTCTGTGTCCTTGGTCATATCTGCCTGAAACTTCACATGTGTGTTAACAGTCCAGGCTTGAACATGTGATATGAGTTTCGTTGATGGGCGTGGCCAAATGACTTGACCACGCCCTTTAAACATCAGCCCCTGCCGCACGTGTCACCGACATGCACGAAAATTGGTACACGCATGTATCACACCGAGACGCACAAAAAAGTCTCTTGGACCCACTGGCCATACCCAACAGGAAGTCGGCCATTTTGAATTTTGATGCTATTTTTGGCGTTTTCCACATGTTGTATTTTAACGAACTCCTCCTGCAGGATTAATCAGAATGACTTCAAAATCACTGTGTGTGATCTAGACAAGGTTGTGATCAAAAGTTATTAAAAGATTTTTCCACAGTGAAACGGTTTGGCCATCAGATGGCGACGAAGTTTGATGTCTCGCCATAAAACACGAAATTAGTATAACTTTGGCATACATTGTCCATTCTTCACCAAACTTCACATGTTTGTTAACAGTCCAGACCTGAATGTATAGTATGAGTTTCATCAATAAGCGTGGCCGTATGGCTTGACCACGCCCCTTAAAGTGCAGCGTCCCCCATAACAACTTTCACCGACGTGCACGAAAATCAGTATGCACATGTATCGTGTCCAGACGCACAAAAAAGCCTCTTGCACATGTAGGCCACACCCGACAGGAAGTCGGCCATTTTGAAATTTACAGTCATTTTTGTCCTTTTCCACGTGTTGTATTTTAATGATCTCCTCCTCCAGAAATGAATCAATTAACTCCAAAATTGGTGTGTACCATCTACACAAGTGTGTGATCAAAACATATTAAGAGAATTGCTCAGCATGGAACGGTGTGGCTGTGACATGGCGTCGACACTTGATGTCTCACCATGAAACACGATATTGCTATAACATGGGATCTAATGGTCGAATCTGCTCCAAACTTCACATGTATGATAATAGTCCTGGCATGAACACACCCACATGACGCTCAGGAGTCAGAGTCATAGCGCCACCCAGTGGAGACGGGAAGTCGCAACGCATTGGTTCCTACACTGTCCGAAGGAGGCGAACATTCAGCGCCTCGTCTGCCGGTCGACCTCTGGTGACACGGTGGCGGCTGCGCCAGGCCCCGAGTTGCGTGGGGTGCGAGGGCCCGTTCAACGCTGCTTGCAGCTTTAATTCTTATTATTATTAGGGCCCGAGCACGTACCGTGCGAGAGCCCTATTGAAACCGAAGGAATTCTTATACTTATTAGGGCCCGAGCACGTACCGTGCGAGAGCCCTATTGAAACCGAAGGAATTCTTATTAGGGCCCGAGCACGTACCGTGCGAGGACCCTATTGAAATTGAAGGAATTATTATTATTATTACGACAAAAGTAAATCGCTTATTTGGAGGTTTTAACATGCTCAAAAACTCCTGAAATTTGGCGGTCGCATCAGTCGCGGTGTAAATTTACGTATTTTAGGGTTCGCGGCAATGGACGGGTCAAAATGGCTAGGCCACGCCCATTAAAGAGCAATCTCCTTATAAACAGCGCCCTCCTCATCAATTTTCACGGATCTGCACGAAAATCGGTACACATGTAGATCATGCCGAGCCGCACAAAAAAGTCTCTTGGAGCCATAGGCCACGCCCAACAGGAAGTTGGCTATTTTGAATTTAGAGGCCATTTTTGGCGTTTTACCACGTGTCATATTTTGACGAACTCCTCCTACACGATTAATCAAAACGGCTTCAAAATCGCCGTGTACCAACTAGATAAGTTTGTGATCAAAAGTTATTCAAAGATCCGCTACCCGTCGAATACGGAATCGGCTTTTTGGCGGCGAAGTTTGAAGTTTGAAGTTTGTCTCGCCATGAAAAACGAAATTGCTATAACTTTGGCATTAATTGTCCGATCTGCACCAAACTTCACATGATTCATAATATTCCCGCCCTGAACACGTCTACATGCAGAAATTTTGTAATTACCCTAGCGCCCCCTGCTGGCGACAGGAAAAGCGATGTTTTTAGACTTTGACGTGCAGCTCTGACCACGTTCACCATATGCAACTCAAATTTGGTCAGACAGACCTCAAGACGTTGGTAATGCTACATTATGAAGATTGTGACTAGGCGTCAAACGGTGTTCCGCCCAGAGGGCGGCGAAGTCGAAAATTCGCCAAGACGCGTTGAAAATGGCTTTAATGACATTAACTTCTGTGTCTTTGGTCATATCTGCCTGACACTTCAAATGTGTGTTAACAGTCCAGGCTTGAACATATGATATGAGTTTCGTTGATGGGCGTGGCCAAATGACTTGACCACGCCCTTTAAACATCAGCCCCTGCCGCACGTGTCACCGACATGCACGAAAATTGGGACACGCATGTATCACACCGAGATGCACAAAAAAGTCTCTTGGACCCACTGGCCATACCCAACAGGAAGTCGGCCATTTTGAATTTTGATGCTATTTTTGGCGTTTTCCACATGTTGTATTTTAACGAACTCCTCCTACAGGATTAATCAGAATGACTTCAAAATCACTGTGTGTGATCTAGACAAGGTTGTGATCAAAAGTTATTAAAAGATTTTTCCACAGTTAAACGGTTTGGCCGTCAGGTGGCGGCGAAGTTTGATGTCTCGCCATAAAACACGAAATTAGTATAACTTTGGCATACATTGTCCATTCTTCACCAAACTTCACATGTTTGTTAACAGTCCAGACCTGAATGTATAGTATGAGGTTCATCAATAAGCGTGGCCGTATGGCTTGACCACGCCCCTTAAAGTGCAGCGTCCCCCATAACAACTTTCACCGACGTGCACGAAAATCAGTATGCACATGTATCGTGTCCAGACGCACAAAAAAAGCTTCTTGCACATATAGGCCACACCCGACAGGAAGTCTGCCATTTTGAAATGTACAATCATTTTTGGCGTTTTCCACGTGTTGTATTTTAATGATCTCCTCCTCCAGAAATGAATCAATTAACTCCAAAACTGGTGTGTACCATCTACACAAGTGTGTGATCAAAACATATAGAGAATTGCTTAGCATGGAACGGTGTGGCTGTGACATGGCGTCGACACTTGATGTCTCACCATGAAACACGATATTGCTATAACATGGGATCTAATGGTCGAATCTGCTCCAAACTTCACATGTATGATAATAGTCCTGGCATGAACACACCCACATGACGCTCAGGAGTCAGAGTCATAGCGCCACCCAGTGGAGACGGGAAGTCGCAACGCATTGGTTCCTACACTGTCCGAAGGAGGCGAACATTCAGCGCCTCGTCTGCCGGTCGACCTCTGGCGACACGGTGGCGGCTGCGCCAGGCTCCGAGTTGCGTGGGGTGCGAGGGCCCGTTCAACGCTGCTTGCAGCTTTAATTGAAACTTGAAACCATTTTTTTAATGGAAGAATATGTAAAAAGTCTCCCTTTTGAAAATAAAGGTGACATTCTCCATCCAGTTTGATTTTTTTTTTGTCAGTATCTCATATCTGTGTGTTCATTGCTGCAAGAAACCTCTCTCACAATACACACACTCATTTAATCCCTTGTCATAAAAGAATTATTGATAACAGCCACTTGATATAAAGATACTGATACTATCCTTAAAATCTAGTAAAATAACTGTATCGTGCTCAATAATCTACATCTTTTTACAATTAGGATCTCTAAATGACTGAATAATTTCAGTATTTAACTGCAGTATTTGCTGCTTTGACACAATGTAAACACTCATTAATGTCTCATTTCATATTTTCTGCTTTACCAACATTTTTTTGCTATCCTCTTTTTCCGTTATTGCATTAGTGTGTCCTAATGTGAGGTTAGTGTCTGGATAATGAGCCGTGCAATCTCACAGCATGTAAATTGATGTTGCTTAATGATCCCAGCATATAGAGCACTCCAACATGGTCAATAAGACTAAATAGTCAAAAAAAACAAACGTTATGTCAAAACTAGAATTTTATTATAAGATAATACGCATATAACGAGCAGAAATGACTGAGACAGTTTTGTCCTGCAGGTACTCTGAGCGCAGTAACACCAAGTGTGTGGGAATCACCATTGAGACACGGCCTGACTACTGCCTGAAGCGACACCTCAGTGATATGCTGGGCTATGGCTGCACCCGGCTGGAGATAGGAGTCCAGAGTGTGTATGAAGACGTGGCCCGAGACACCAACAGGTCAGTAGGTTAGGGACTGAACTGACGGATGTAGATAAGGAAACAGACATGGCGTGATAGCAGCCGCTCTGATGGTGTGTGATGGATAGATAATGTATTTATTTCTTTTATCCTCAGGCTTTGTAATTTAACTGTGTATCTGTACATGCCTATTTCTTCCAGAGGTCACACAGTGCGAGCAGTATGCGAGTCTTTCCACCTGTCAAAGGACGCTGGCTTTAAAGTAGTTGCCCACATGATGCCAGATCTGCCTAACGTGGGCATGGAGAGGGACGTGGAGCAGTTCATTGTAAGTTTTTATAAATATCATTTGTTGTTATTTTTAACAGAATATTTATACATAATTATACCTTTAGGAGTAACTGCGGTTGGGAAGTCTGTTTTTATGCCTCCGTGACGGCGACAGCCACAGCTGGAGGCATTATGTCTTTGGGTTATCTGTCCGTTGGTCAGTATCTCAAGAACACTTGGGGGGAATTTCTCCAAATTTGGCACAAAGTCCACTTTGACGCAGTGGTAGTTGATTGACATAAATGTTCACTTGGACTCAACAATGAACTGATTAGAATTTGGTGGTCAAAGGTCACTGTGACCTTGTGTCTGTCTTATTCTTTAATGCTGTATCTCAAGAGGGTCTTGAGGGAACTTACTCACATTTGGCACAAACGTCCACTTTGACTCAAGAATTTGGTGGTCGAAGGACAAGGTCAGTGTGACCTCATGATGTGTTTGATAGCTGGTTGGTGTGCTGGGGATACACTAATTATGACAAAAATATGTACACACATCTAAAAGGACAAATTGATAAAGTGATCACATTCTATATCCAAAAGGTCAAAGGCCAACTTCACTGTGACATAATGTTCTGCAAAAGCACCTTTCTGATCATTACTCAACATCATAACTCTGAAACAGAAGGGGAGACACTGAAGTATCCATGATTTCATAGACAAGGATGAAAACTATAAGTTTAACATGAGTGGTTTGCAGAGGCATACAACGGCAAGGTGGAAATTGTAGTTTGGTTTGATTTGATTTGAATTGATTTGATTTGATTTTTTTGCAGTGTAGTGCTTTCTAAAATGCCCATTAAGGCACATTTATAAATGCCATTTTGACAAAGTACAGTTAGTACAGATTAAATGCATCAGTCTTTAATTTTCAGTGAATCCATCATTTATTTCCCTGTGTTAATGTTGTTTTCATTTTATCATTTATTAGAGTCTGTTCTGACATTGGCACTGTAAACTAAACCACTGATTATTTTTCTGACCTTTGATAGTGATGGCTGAGATAGCACCACTGATGATGGTTTACGGGGGCATGAGCTGAATTATACATATGGGCGTTAGGAGTAGCAACAACAATGTGTAATGACGGTTGCTCTGCATGATGTAAAACCTCACTGATGTGGCATAAGGCAAAACTGCACTTCTTCCTTGCTTTTTCCTTTATTAACAGGAGTGAAGAGTGAGGACACTGGCACAGGTGTTGATATGCAAAAAAATGATTGGGAGTGTGTCTCAAGGCTTTATGTATCTAGTGAAAATTAATTGTTCTGCATATTCCTGTCTCTGTGCTTATAGAGTTTTAGTTGTGAATCCACACAGTGTCATGCATCTGGCCCTGGCTAAAATGTTTGTGGGTTTGTGTTTTACCATCTATTTTGGGTTTGAACTTTTGCCTTCAAGCTTAAATCAGTTTGGATGGACATTATGTTCTGATTGATGTGCAGTTACAGTTTGTGTAAGATTCGTACGTGAATGGCTTTATCATAAGGACAGACTGGTCAGAGACTCAATCCATAATGTCTCAATGTCTGTGCTGTAAATTATAATACTAGGCCTCATCAAGGGGCACCAAAATGTAGGAAATCCACACTTATAGGCTTTATACGGTGGCACCATTAATGTAGGGAATCTACAATTTAAGTATCAAATTGGCTATCAGAAATAATTAATAATTATTAGCAATGATTATTAATCATGTTAAATAACGTGACTTAATTAACATTAAATCACATAATGATATCAGTCTCTAAACTATTAATTTGGGAAATTGATTAATAATTAAATTAATAACCATAACCGAATTAATAATAAAGCCTGAAGGATTTCGGAGTTCTTGACGTAGTAGAGATTAACTATTCATTCACTCTTGTACAACATTAAGCAGACAGCAGGTACAATTCCAAAATTTTATTTATTCATAAAGCAAAGCAAAGCAAAACCAAAACACACAAATCCTAACTATCTACAAGCCTGTGTGTGTGTGTATACGTGTGTAGATGTGTGTCTGTGTGTGTGTGCGAGAAAGAGAGAAAGACAACAAAACAAGATGGCTGACAACAGAAAACTACAAGATCGCCGGATCAAAGCTAGCTTCAGATCGGGAGAGGTGTTTGTCTGACCATGTGGTCAGGGCAAAGACAAAAGAAAAGACGCGGGAAGTTTGAGCTGCCTGCTTGGGTGTAGCTCTGTTGAAAGCCTATTTGTAAGTGAGTCTATGTGAATGCGATTTGTGTTACAAAGGGTCTGGATTAGTGCAGAAGATGTTTAGTTACATTGTCTGTGAACAGCATTAGCAAACTAAACATGACTTTGCTTTGGTAAAACCAACTAACCAATAACCTAATTGCAAACAATCACAACAATAACTCAATAAACAGCAGTAAATCACATACAATAAGTTAAACAGTCTTGCTTAGCCTGTACAGCTGTGATAAAGCTATGCCCAGTTGTTACATTACCAAATCCTGAATGGATTGAGGGAAGAGTTGGTTTGAGGGATGCTGTCGTTGTTAGCCGGTGAAGAAGGCTGGAAAGAGCTGTGGCTCTAGAAGCAGTCTTTGTTGTGTCCTTGTTCCAAAGAAAGGTGCAGATCCGAGGAAGCCGGTCGCTCGGGGTCCTTGCAGAGTTAGATGTTGGGGTGCTAACTCAACTTGATTCTCCTTATTGCCGGGAGGTTACTTGCAAACCTTGTGTTTGCCCTTCTAACCTCTGTGGTTTCAGTTATGTGCCTTCCTTGAGTAAGGGCATGAGAGTCTTAGGAGAAAAGGAACAAAACTCTGTAGAGCAGTTGTACCTCCCCTTGATGGTTCGGGACGAAGAGCACCTCTTGGCTGGTCCAGGGCCCAGAGGGGAAGAGGTGTGAGCGGCTTGCCGCCCAAGAGCTAAGAGAGAGACTGTAGTGAATGGAGAACAACTCCTACAGTGTGTCTGATGACATCACAGAGTCACATGGCACTGTAAAAGTACTGACCAATCACGTTTTGAGACTTGTCTCTCAAAGAGGTGTGAGGTGGGCATCCTGCTGAGATGGGTGTCAGGTAACTTCTTTGTTTGAGAACAAAGAACATGAGATCTTCCACCTCAGGAGGAAAAGCCTTCACATGTCCAGTTTAGATTTTTAAAAATGACAAATCATCTGTGGTCCAGTGAATCCCAACATCTGTATTATAGATTTTCTTTTAGAGCACATTCCTTTCTTTTGAAATGATCTTCTTTCGTCTTTTGGACAGTATAATAGTGTAGATTCAAACAGAAAAGATAGGCAGAGAAAGAGAAGGGTATGACATGCAATGAAGGTCCTTGGTGGGAATCCAACCATGGACATACATTGATTAGCCAAAACATAAGAATTACTGACAGGTAAAGAGAATAATATTGATCATCTCATTACAATGCAATGTTCCGCTGGGCTGAAGGCGTAGTATCTCGATCTGATTGTGCATTCATGGGATGTGCTGGCACCCCGGATCCACGGAGGGGCCTACATGGATCGGACTTGGGTCCGATCTGTTGAGGTATGGACACAAAACCTGTGGGGATGTCCTGTGGTGTCTGGCACCAGGGCATTGGTGGCGAATCCTTTGAGTCATGTGAATTGTGAGATGGGGTATTGCCATGTCCCACAGATGCTCGATGAGATTGAGGTCTGGGGAATTTGGAGGTCAGGTTGATGCTGTGAGCACTTGTCACATTTCTCTGGCCATTCCTGAGCAGTTTTTTTTTTTTGCAGTTTAGCATGGCACATTGTCCTGCAGGGGGGCTACTGCCATTGGGGAGTGCCATTGCCATAAGGGTATGTACTTGGTCTGTAACATTGTTTGGGTGGGTGGTGCACGTCAAGTGGCATTCACATGAATGCCAGGACCAGAGGTTTCCCCAGCAGAACATTGCTTCGTTACAGGATGATCAATGTTATTTACTTCACCTGTGAGTGGTGTTAATGTTTTGGCTGATCTGTGTACACACTATAATATGCAGCTTAAACATGAGACCACCAGGATGCCCATCACAGCACATTCCTCATACTCACGGTCAGGGCCAGGTATCGGTACTCGATATCTTTACAGTATTTACCAAAATAACCGAGTGCCAATTAGTATTGAAGCTTCTCTGTTCGTGAGGGTGGACCTTCACAATTGTAACTGGCATGGATCAATCAATCAATCAATCAATTTTATTTATAAAGCCCAATATCACAAATCACAATTTGCCTCAGAGGGCTTTACAGCATACAACATCCCTCTGTCCTTTGGACCCTCACAGCGGCTAAGGAAAAACTCCCCAAAAAAACCCCTTTAACGGGGAGAAAAAATGGTAGAAACCTCAGGAAGAGCGACTGAAGGAGGGATCCCTCTTCCAGGACGGACAGACGAGCAATGGATCTCACACTCCTGCAAGAGTAGCTACAACGCATACAGTCTTGGGGCAAAGTTAAGTGCAGTGTATTGACAGAGTTTGACAAAAACATTTGAAAGTATGGCTATACTACAGGCCAGTAAACACAAATTATGGGCACTGAATGAAGTACTCATCATCAATTCAAGGGTAATGGTGTTGGTACTGGTAATGTAATTTTTAAAAAGTAACGAGCCCTAATCACAGACATGTTTTGTTTTTAGCTGATCATATAAGTTGGCTGGATTGGAAACAACTGTCAGTCACTGCATAACCATATTCCTCTCAAGGTTGGTGTGCAGATGAGCATTTCTTTTAGTGTAAGAGGGTAATATCCTCACTGCAGTGAGCTGAGCTGGAAACTATGCTCCACACTCATGAAAATTCTTAGATATAATTTGTAAGAAATTATCTATTCTTTTCTGAGTTTCAGGTGATGCATGAGACTAAACTGTGTAAAAACTCTGACTACAGGCTTAAAATTATACCAGCCAAGTCATGCACCAAGTCATTAAGCTTATTGTTTGTGACATTAGCAGTCATGTCTTGTTCTTTTGCTTGACATCAGGGTGCGTCATTGCTGCTTATTTCACAGTGGTATAGTAACAAGTAAGTCCTACATGTAGCATCTTAAAATAGAAATGGAAAGGCTGTGACGGTCGACGCACAGTCTCGACTGTGATGTGACTCAATAGAAACTCCTGTCAGATGTCTCTCAACAGCAGGCTCACTTTACAGCTTTGATTGGAAACACAGGTATAATATGAATGTGCAGAATCAGGCAGCGCTCCTTTCCAACATGCCTGACTGTAGGATGTAAATGAAGGCGCAGTTTGAGGCTCATTGGATTTATTTTTACACTGAAACAGAAATCGAGTGATTAATAACACAATGAAAGAAAAGAAAAGAGTTCACTAATTGGTGCAGGTGAGATTCTGACGCACCTCTGGGCACCTCTGTTCAAAATATGTCACTCATTGTCTCAGGTCCAACAATAGTAACCATTTCTCTCTCCTCTGCCTCTTAATCGAACTGTTTCTGTGTTTTTTGTTATTACTATTTTGGATTACTGGCAGTATGGTTATTCACAGGGGTTTGCACTACAATGGAGTCATCTTCAGAGGTGAAAAAGTTCAACACCTTGATTTTCCCCCATAATGAGCTGCAAATGAAACAAGAAAAGACAACAGAAAGAGAGGGAACATTCAGGGCACCTTCACACCAGGATAGTCCGGGGGACTCTGTTCGATTGGGTGGAGAATGCTGAACAATTTCACACCTTCATTTGGTTCAGTTTACTTTCATACTGCACTTTTTAAAACGGACCAAACCGCCTGGACAACGTCACGCAGTTTCAACAGCTGCTCGTTTGGGGCGGTATCACCCAAAACGACCACTGACTAGGAAGAAAGAAGGCATGAAGAAGAAGAAATCCAGCTCATGGATTGGCCCGGACCCAAAACGGAAATCCATCCCCTTCAAGTGAGATTTATGGTTGTGCGTAGACCCTATGCACATAGCCTATACACATCGTCTATGCCGTTGTGAGCATTTTCACTTGTGCATTGGTGTGTCTGTGTCACTCTGCAGTTACATCTCAAAAACACTAGTCAGTGGCGAAGGTTTCTGTGCTGTTACATTTAGTTGATTCAAAACACACATTAAACATGGCTTAATAGAGACAGTTTCAAACACAAGTACACAAATCAGCTTCACTATAACTTGCAGCATTCACAGAGAAACACTTGTGTTAATCCGGACACATTTTCCCCACAAATACAACATGCTAACGTTATTAGCACAAGCCTATGGCATTTTACATTGTATAAATTAGCCTAGCAACTAGCCATCTTTCCCTCTTCTCTTATAAAACCAGGGACAACAGCGACATTTAACAAAGGAAACGGCACACAATTTGGCTCCATTACAACTCACAAAGTTCACCGACAAAACAACTGTCTTATACTAAACATGTTTTCCAAACAAATGTAACATGCTAACGTTATAAGAGCAAGCCTATGGCATTTTACATTGTATAGATTAGCCTAGCAGCTAGCGATCTTTTCCTCTTCTCATGTAAAGCCAGGGACAACAGCAACATTTAACAAAGGTAACGGCACGCAATTTGGCTCCATTACATTAGAACTCACAAGATTCACCGACAAAACAACTGTCATACTAAACACGTTTTCCAGAGAAATACAAAATGCTAACGTTATTAGCGCCAGCCTATGGCATTTTACATGGTATAAATTAGCCTAGCTACAAGCAGAGATTTCCTCTTCCATATAAAACCTGGATAAATCCCAAAGTATGAATCCCTGAAGGATAAATCACACACAAGACTTAAAATGTTATTTCAGTGAAGGCTTTACTGTCTTCACAATTTATAGTTTGTTTTCTGTGAATAAAAAGTAAATAAAAGCTTCGTAGGTCACCACACAGATCGTTTTAAGCGGACCAAATAGTGCCAGTGTGAAAGTGCACTTGGCGACACTGATCTTGGGTATTCATCCATGTGTCTACATGGATGTAAACTGTAACCGCAACTTGACCGAGTTGTAGAGGCATACAACCACGTGGTGGTAATTCTAGTTTTAACTGTTGATTAAACCAAAATGTCGATTGTAAAAAAATTTGAAAATTGTATTGTACAGGTAACTCAGACACATTATACTGCATGCCATCAAAGACAGAATGGAGATTTAATCAGCAAAGACTCAGGAGAGACACCAAGATGTCAGCCCTGCTGTTGACCAGATGTCAGTAGTTGTAGTTTAATAATGGAAAGAGGACAACAAAGAAGAAGTTGAGCCATTGTCTTATTGATCCCCTTGTAATTGTTAGATTGGAAGCTGGAGTAATTTAGAGTTGTGTTAAAGCAAAACACTATTTGTGTTGTTAGCGCTGACTGAGGAAGATGGGAACTTACTGTATAGTGATGAAGGCCTTCAGGATACCTTCAATCTTCTGAGCATCAACATTACTGGGAGAGATTAAAGTTGTGTTAGAGAGACTGTGTCTTTCCGTAGATTCGTTACATTACCTGTGTGTGTGCTTATTGAACCCTTCAGTGTGTGAATGTGTGTTTGATGATAATATGGGGGGCGGCAGCAGGTTGGCACTGTGCAAGGAAGCTGATTAAATGTGTATTTGGCCCTTAGAGTGTCTTTCTTTGCTTTCCTGTAACACTTCCTCTGTCTCTTCTCCTGCCACTAGACTTAATTTCTTCCTTTGTCTCTTTTGGCTCTTTTTTTCTCTCAGTGTGAAGTCTCAATATGTTCCCTCTCCTGTCTCCTTGTTTCTCTCTTTCCCCTCGTGCTTTTTTTCTTGTCTCCATTATCTTTCACTTTATCTTTTTCTCCTCTCTAGTCATAACTTTTCCTTTGATGCTTTCTCTTCTGTTCTGTCAGACAGTCTCTCTACCTCCCATCTCTCCTGTTGCTTCATCTGTTTTCTTTCTCTTGTCTCTGTCCTCTTCCAGTCACACCATCTCCCACTCTGCCTCCCTTCCCTCCTCTCTTATCACACTGATACTTTCAGATTATACAACTCGTATGTGGCTCCCCTTTGCCCCTCCTCATCATATCTAACCTTCCATGACACGCTTCATGCTAGTGAGCAGAAAATATGCACGTTCCTAAACAGTTTCACTCCAGGATCCAAACTAAGCATCTCAGGATTTTTCCTGGGAACCATAAACTTCACAGCTTCAATTTGAACACAAGGTGCATCTAGGAATAGTAAGACAGGAAGTGGAAGTAGTGGAAAATATCAGAAAAGATGGGGGAAAAAAATAAAGCAGAGGTGAATGTAGAGTTTTTCATTTTTCTTTTTTATTTTACCTTAATTATACCAGGAAGTCCCACCGAGATCAAAAATCTTTTTTACAAGAGAAACCAGGCTGAGGTAGCAGCCATGCAAAATAACTTCATATTTAAATACAACATGATATACAAAAATTCACACTCAAACAGAAGCACAGCTATTCAACCCACTGGCTTCTCAAGAAAGACAGCCACATGCCTCCATCACCACATTCTTTATAATGCCCTTAAATTCATCAATTCATCCTTTGGACCTCAGAATTATGGGATTCATTTAGAATCCTAACAAGTCAGTGTATGCTCTAGTCCAGTTTCTCCACACTTGTTTTAATCAAAGGTGCCTGGTACAGTTTTAACCACTGTGGCTCCCTGTTTTGTTTGTTACACATGCATGATACACATTTGTGGTGCTGGTGTCACATTACTCCACTGCAGAGCTGCACCATAGACTGTAAATAAAGCATGCATGTATTAAGAGACCTTGATACAGTGTTGGAGATGGGACCTTGTGCATTCCTATGAAAGCTGCACACATGAAGCCAAAAAAACTGTAGTCCCGCTGTATAAAATTAAATGGATGATCGGCACTGCTCCCGCATCATTAGTCCCATAGAGCAAGTGCACTAGTGACTACTGCTGGCTGAACTGGATACTTCCGTTTTAGCACTCCGCTAACTTGAATGGGGACTCAGTAAAATTATTTATTCTTGCGGCTCTTATAGACTTTCCAAATGTTTTTGGACAGAATTCATTAAATTCTGATATCAAAACTAGCATTTTGTGGGGGTTGTGACATGTATGTATCCACTGATTTACAGATGTCTCTTTCCCAATGTGAGTCTGTGGGAAAAGTCTTTTTAGGCCTGCTGGTATCACACGATGGACTCAGCAGTTGTATTTCTACTGTTTGCCCACGATGAAAATTGGCTTTAAAGCCTGGTGACTACCTGGGAGCCTGATATAATGCCATGACATGACAGCTCCCCAAAAGTGAAGCCAAACCATCTCGGTTGGCCCCTGGTGGCTGGCTGCAGTATAGATCATAAACCCCACCCTCTCCATGTTCGAAGATGGGACATAGGCCAAACTGCTATAAAAAGGCAGTGTGACATCATGATTGACTGCTGTATGTGCCAAGCTGAGTGCTCATGATCAGTGGCGCTGTCCACAGTTGGTTGGACAGACGTATGGGCGGGAACTCCACAAAGATCGCTACTGTGCAGACTCTGGTTTCAAATTACGTCACTAGTGTAAGATGTCAGTGACTGTGTCCGGGATATTTTACCTTTATTTTTGCACAGTGGGAGGAAGTGAAAATGCATCATCCATCTTTATGACAGTCTATGAGCTACACTGAATTGTTTGAAGCTTCAAAACTTCATTGGTGATGCAGACATTTGAATTCTAAATCAGCATTGGAAAGCTGTGAAGCTTCTTTTTTTGCACATCTGTTCATCCTGTTTGAACCCAGTATTTCTGCACATTGCATACAACATAATGCAAAGTAAAATATCAATACAAATATATGTCTTCCACCCAATCATCACTACTGAAAAGAAATAAACATAGCATCAATTAAATCAGCACTATGCAGCAAACACAGCAGCCGCACAACACAGTGATAATCTGTACAGTACCAGATGTTTCGGTCATCAAACCACCTTTTAGTTTCTTTCTGTATTTGGTTAAAGACTTAGTATAGGTTAAAAAGTTGAAGTTCATGTTCCATAATTGAGCACCACAGTATTTCAGCGAGTACTGTCCTCTGTTATCTCTTGGATTTTTTTTTTCACATTTAATGTCAATTTATTTGTATGAAGCCATTTTAAATATGCAAGAAGGCCACTGCTCATTTATAAGTACTGACAAATACTTATTTGAGATGCTTTAATTAGTATCATCTGTGAACAATATTGACATTATTGTGTTTGACACTGCTGCAGAATTGTGGTGAGAAACAATATGTGTCCTAAAATGGATCCCTGTGGTACCCCACACTGTATTGCAGTACTCTCAGACTCTATATCGGGGGCATCAAACAAACAGCCTGCAGGCCAAAAATGGCCTGCCAAAGGGTCCAATAAGACCCACTGGATGACTTTGCACACCTAATATTGATGCACTTGTGAAGGCTAAGAAGTGTCAGGTGTCAGTGGCAAGTTTAACAGTGAATATCCTGCTTCATGTAAAATGCTGCTACAGAGGCTTTTCCATCCGGAGCAGAACACAGATTTCAGAAATAACAATAAATGCTTATTGTAGTCATATTTAAAGATATTGAATATTGTGCAAAATATTGTCAATCAGCAGCTGACTCAGACCTCTATCCTCTTGAGTAACATCACTTTTCTTGTGCTGCTTTTAGACACTTTTCACAAATATTTAAACCTTTGAACCTTGAGCAAATTGGTGCCATTTCTTTCAAAAACATGGGGGAAAAAGGCAATGAGCAACTTGGAGAAATGAAAAATGTCCCACAACTTGGAAAAAAAATAGATGTACAAAATTATTTTAAAAACTTTGGAAAAAAAGAAAAATTACATTTTAAAATTATGTTACAGAATTAATATAAATTTTAAGCACTCTTTCCAGGTCGTTCTCTTTTTTTTTTGAGCTGTATGCAGCCTATGAACTAAAATAAGTTTTACACCCCTGCTCTAAACCATTGATGGTAACATATTGCTGTCTGTGAAAAAGATATTTACTAAGCCACTTCAGGATATGAATATGAGGGGCTTTAAGAGAAATAACAATTTTGTTAAATGGATAAAAAATCTAGATGAATCTTTGCCTGAAGTGATAATTTTAGCCATAATTGTGCCATAATCGTCCCTCAGCTGCCCCATGACCCTTAAAAGGATTAAACAGTAAAATATAATGAATGGACAGCATGAATGAAAATTTCAGCTCGTAGGCTGTGCTTGCTTGTAGTATCCAATTTATAGAGAAGAGGAAGCAAATGCTGCCAGTATGATGCAAATAGCAGCTGAGGTTTCAGTGGCGTGAATACAAAACAATCTCCATGATAAATTGGTAATAATAATTCCATTCAGGCCTTGTTGGCACAGAGCTCTTCAGTACTGGTTGTTCTCTTAATTTTCTTTTCTACTTGCATGTATGTATTGTTGTGATCATATCCCACTGATTCATAGTGTCAGCCTGGATTACAGAGCAGTTTAAGAGCTGCAGTAGGCGGAGGGCAGCAGTAGGAAAGCTTAGCATCCTCCTTGCGTCTATCATGGCTGTCCTGATAATGAAATTCGATTACAACTTCCTCCCAGCCCGAGATCCTCTCTCACTTATCTCCCGTATACAGATGCTCCCTGTCCCGGGGGACGCATCCTTAACAGGGTTCCTCTCCACCAACCAACAGGAGCTCTGATACGTGATCCAAACTGTCAGCAGCTGCAGAATCCTCTAAATAGTGCCCGGTCTCCTTTTTTGGTATCGAAGCATTGTTATGTGTCAGATTGGCTCCCTCCCTCCCTTTAGGTTTAGTGCAGAGCCATGTGGGACATGTCCTCATGTGATTATGAGCTGTGACGAGAGAGAGATTATGTGATACTGATAATGTTGCCCATTTTGGAGAATGTGCCTCCATTCCAGATATTCACGGTTCTGATCATGATAAAAGTAGAGAGGGGAGGGAGAATGACTGGAAATCACACTGATTCTCTTCACTGCACTGAACCACACACCAACATTTCCTTCAACTGAATAACTGAGCAATGGTGTGCCATTTATTTTATATCTGCTTTGTACGAGCTCAATGGATGCCTGCTTTTAAGTTTAGTAGTCAGTACCTTTGCAAATGGACGCTCTTTTATTAACACTTTGATGGTGTCATATAGGAAAATAAACTCTGCAGGCATTTCTTCCAAATCACCTTTATTTCTTTTCTATTTGTTGTTTATTTTCTTTTGGCAGTTTAAAGATGGTACGTGTCTGTCTGTTTGCATGACAGTCAAATTTATTACCACTGCAAATATGGCCATAAATGTCAGTCCACAAAGTGTGGTAAAACAGATAATGTCAAATAAATGGATTCATTTGTTGTTCTTCATGTTGAAATACCTAAGTGTGTTACATTCAGTGCAGATTGTGTCAGAAAGTCAATTTCAGAAGACTAACGAGAGACAAACTGTAATGGTGGCTGTGACTTTGAGCTGGTGAATTTTTTCTTCTCAGACCAAGCATGGATGCTGAGAAATGTCGTCTGATTCATGTCTTGATCCATTATTTGGGTCTGTGTGTTTCTTGTAGGAGTTTTTTGAGAATCCAGCATTCAGACCCGATGGTTTGAAGCTGTACCCAACACTGGTGATCCGAGGTACGGGTCTGTATGAGCTGTGGAAGACGGGCCGGTACAAGAGCTACACACCCAGCGCCCTGGTGGACCTGGTGGCTAGAATCCTGGCGCTGGTGCCACCCTGGACACGAGTCTACCGGGTGCAGAGGTGAGACAATAGCCCTTTTTCACAGAGATGGTGCTACAGAGATGCTACAAAATCCCTTCTTTTGTAGCCTTTGCATTTTTACACAAAACCAAACAACAGTGGCATCATGCTGCTCCAGTGTGTGATTTTGCACAGCATGCTGGCATTGTGGAATCAAAAGAGGCGTGATGGGCGTGACATGTAACAGCGTCGGCCTCTAGGGTGACATATAACATACGCATCAGCAGCACTTAATAAACAGTAGCAATGGCATTAACATAGCAATAATAATAATGCCAATGATAATGGCATGAAATTTCCACCTTAAAGAAGCAGTGTTGAAGGGGCTAATGAATGGGCCTGATGTCAGTAGTTTGACCCAAGTGACTGTAGATTAAAGTCTTGTTATAGAGGAACTCCATACTTGTAGGCCTTAGTGACCGGAGTCCTTTGGACTGCCTCTAACTTCGCTCAGACTTAGGAGCTAATATGAAGGGGCTGTTCACTGCAAAATTGAAAATACATATTTTTCCTCTTATCTGTCTGGCTGTTTATCAAGGTAGATAGTTTTGGTGTCAGTTGCAGAATGTTGGATATCAGCCGTAGAGATGTCTGCCATCTGTCCAGCATAATGGAACTAGATGGCACTTGGCTCGTGGGTCTCAAAGTTTTGAAAAAGTCACCAGCAATGTGTCTTTCCAGAAATCATGACCTGGTTTCTCAAGATAATCCACAGACCCTGTTGTGAGGAGTTTCAAGTAGGAACTGTTTTCTTGCTACCAAACTATCAATCCACCCATGAACAAGAGGGTCGTGCTTGTGACAGTGTGAAATGTTAACAATAATAGGGTCCTCCATGCTCTTTAGACTGTGCAGGGAGACACAGCAAACCTTCTTGCGGCTGCACATATGGATATGCCATCCTGGAGGAGCTGGAATACCTGTGCAACCTGATTGGGCTGCAGTCACCGCCTCATGCTACCAGCAGTGATATGGACACTAGCAGAGCCCAAAACTAGAGAAGAATCAGTCAAGAGGGATAAGGAGAGAGCAACTGTCTTTAGCCACCACATGCATTCCCTTTTGGGAGCTGTCTTGCTTTTGCCTCTCCTGAAGTTTAACTGACTTGGTGTTATACTGCAGGTTCCAGAGGATACTTTCATTTTCAATGCAGGAAGTTCACAACACGTGTATGTGTGTGTGTGTGTGTGTGTGTGGTTCTGAAATATACAAAAGGAAAAATAGCTTTACACTCAATTCTTACAAATATGCACAGTGTTTCCCCTATATGCAACTAGCAGCTGCTGAAATATGACCGCTGCTGCCGCTTTTTTTTTTCTTCGTCTTAGCTCTTTAGACACTACCGTTATATTATTTGGTGCTACGGACACTTCATATCCAGGTCAATTCACACAGTTGTGAGTAAAGCATATAAGAGGAGAGGAGAGGGCTCCGTCTTATCTCTTCATAAACTAAAGTTATATTATTTTGTGTAACGGACGCTTCATATAACATAACAATATACTATTTATTGTGTTATACAGTGAAACGTTTCACCTTATAATGTGATGACATATTGTTATAACGTGAGACTTATGTTTGAATGAGGAAACGGTGTGCAGAGAACGGATAAGTTGAGGAATATGGCTCATTTACACGAATGGTTTTAAGTTCTACTTCCTGCTTGGGTTGAGACATGGCGAGATTCCGCTGTTAGGAGCACAGTGGATGATATTGTGATAAATATATGTAAGTGAAACATGGGCGGCTTCTCACCTTAATCATTCATGCACACACATCAAAAGAGAGGAGGAGGAAGTTGTTAATTGTCCGTGTTAAACTTAACTGTGGAGCTCTCACTGCTGCACTGTGCCACTTGAAGCTGACAAGGCGCGTGTCTGTGTGTCAAAGAAGCGTGTGTCCGCGCGCTTACTGGTGGGCGCGTCCTCAGCGCTAAGGGCTTTCATACAGGCGACCTACACAATGTCGGCCGTGTGGAATTTTTTAAAATCTTATGTGCTGTAAAATGGTTTGAAAAAAACGAAATCGGAATCGGCCAAAATTGGTATCGGCCGTCCAAACACTCTGCAAATCGGAAATCGGGATCGGCCCAAAAATTGTAATCGGTGCAAGTCTAGTTGTCCATCCTTTTGTTCATACGTCTGTATGTCAGTCCATTCATCCTGTTCTCGTAATCGCGATATCTCAGTAACGCACTGAGGGAATTTCTTCAAATTTGGCGCAAACATCCACTTTGACTCATTAATAAACAGATGGAAATTGGTGGTCAAAGGTCAAGGTCACTGTGACCTTGTATTTGTCTTATTCTTATGAACACAGTATCTCAAGAAGGCCTTGGGGGAGTTTCCTCAAATTTTGCACCAATGTCCACTTTATACAAAACACTTTTCTGGCCATTACTCAACATCATATCTCAGGAACAGAAGGAGAGACATTAGGTCAGATACTGAATTGGTGACTCTAATCTTGGGTGTCCAGCTTGAAACTGTGCTGATTGAATAGATCTTGTGTGCTGTCGGGGGGAAGATGTGTGTGGAGCATCCATGTTTTCACAGACATGGATGTACACAGACACAGACACGTTTTAGAATATAGAATCTATGAACTTGGCCCCAGGTATAGATTTATTTTTATGCTGTTTTATCTGTAAAATCCCATGTAAAGCTACTTTTCTATAATTTTATGTGTCATCTGTCCTTTCCCTGCTTTTTGCTCTTGTTCTGCCTACCAGGGACATCCCCATGCCGCTGGTGAGCTCCGGAGTGGAACACGGCAACCTGAGAGAGTTGGCACTGGCCCGGATGAAAGACATGGGCACTGAGGTGAGACTCTCCTATTAGACTCAAAGACACCGTGTCAGCTTATTTTGAATGAAGAAGCTAATCGACTCACCCAGCTGGGATGTGATCCAAACAGGTACCACAGAAGTTTGCGGGGCGAGGCTGCCAACAGACAAATGCTGACTGACTGTCAGAATAATTTGCATACGTTGCTATAATAGAGAAAGATGACAGATTAAAAATCTGTCAAGTATAGTTTAGAAGTGTTGGAGCGTAGGATTGGAGCACCCTGTCTTTCACGCCCTCCACACATTTATTGAATTTATGTTGGAAGGTAGATGACAACAGTCGAAGTTCATCCAGCCTGATAACACCAGGGGGAGGGGGCACCTAACCAACCAGCACAACACATGAAGCAGAAGACCCCTCACCAACTTCCATCAAAAAACACTCGGGATAAAAAGACACATCCAAACTGTTCATCAGAAAACACCTATGGGGTAAAGAGCCTCCTGTGTAAGCTTCTGGTAGAAACAAGTGAGGCTGGATTCGACTCTCAGGCTGAAATCCGTGGCAGCTTCTGCGACTTCCCACCAACCCCGCTAGGAAAACGTTTTGTCTGGTTCTGCTTTGTCATCAGTACTTTTTTTTTATCAATTAAAATTCATTATTCATCATTTATATAAAAGACAACATTTAGAATCACTTGCAAAATCTGTACCGCCCCTTTGTTTTTGTTTTTAGATGTGTTTTTTTTTTTGTAAGAACATAGCAGGAATATGAACAAAAAAGAAAAGAACAGTAATGGGCACAGCACATTCTGGATAACAACGATAACCACAGTCAAAATTAAATTAAATACAAAGCAGTTTTCCTTTTAAAAAAACAGTACTAAGGTGTATATACATAGAAAAGAAAAACAAAGAAAAAAGGAGTATACACAGTAAGATTTTTTTTTGTACATTAAAAACAAAACAGTAGTTTTACCCTGAACATTTTTTTTAGTAAAGGCTCCCAGATCTTATCAAACACATCTCCTCTATCTTCATTAGAAGATCTCAGCCTCTCCAGATGTAATGTGTTTGCCATGAGACAATATCATATGATTATTTCATGCAAACTGCCATTTTTTGCTTTTTGCCATAAAAGTGCAGTTAAATTTATGTCATATGAACTCCACTAACAAACATAAAACAGCACACACTTAGATGCCTGTAATAAGGACTGGTTAACACAAACTTAAGAGACTTTCACGTTTTGTTCTACAACATACAAAACATCAGGAAATATTCCACTTGTGGCTTTTGTTTCTTGAAAAAGGCAGTTACCAACAGGTGGCTAAATGAGACTACAGAACATCATCACACTGACCACTGTTTTAAAGCCGCTCTGTGGGGGGGGGTGGGGGGGGGGGTGGGGGGGGGGTGGGGGGGGGGGGGGGGGTGGGGGGGGGGGGGGGGGGGGCGACGTTAGATGGTAAGACATGTGACCATATTGTAGCTCGTTTATAGCCTTACCTTAGCTTTTTACTTCTGGTGATTGCATTTAGGCTTCAGTGGTGTCCATTTGTGAAGATTATCTTGCTGAATGAAACGTGTAAGTATCGTAAAGGGGTGATGCAAACTTCCGTGTTGGCTCACAGAAAAACATCATCCCTGGAGCACTCTGTTTCTCTCAACCACAAGTCATACGTGGGTATAGAATCTATTTTCTGCACTCGCAAGATTAACATTTTTGCATTTACCACTTCCAAACAAAACAGTCATTTTTTCATACATATTGGCAAAAGATGAGGAGCTTGTTGCTCTAGAGATGACTGTGAGCGTATCAGGGTCCCAACACTTTCCAAAAGCCTCTGAGAAACAATGAAAGATGCTTTTCCAGTATGGGGAAAGTTTATAGCTTGATCAGAAAGAATCTGTCATATTGCTGATTAGACTTAAATTGTTAAAAAACAGGTCAAACTTCAGTGATACAAAATGCTGTTCAGCCTTTCTCTGACTCCCCAGAGTCTGTGTAAGGTTTTAACCTCTGAGCCTTTGTGTTTATACAGAGTGGTAGCAGCCACCTCAGAGATGTGGTTCATTCTGTGTCAGGTATTGCATTTCATTTGTGCTTGTGCTGAGTTCAAATTATTAAACCTGGTTTCCCTCTGAGTTTTCAAAACTTTTCCAGCCAGCTTGCAGCTAAATGCAACTCATTCAACATGTTGGAGGAAGCTGGCTGCTTGGTGTCATAAATTACTTTTAAGAAATTGTCCAGAACTGGGGGCTTTTTTCACCATGTTTTTTAGGAATCATAGTCCATCCATTTTAGTGCAAGCCTTAAAAGTAATAATCCTTACGATCTCAGTCCTGGTTGATTTTGCTACACCACTATTCTTTTTGTCCAGCACCTGCCTTAAACGGTTTTTGGATGTGCACAACTGCTATGTTTTTCATGTCAGCTGTTGGTTATGACACACGCACAATGTAACTGGTACTGCCATGTTGGAGAACTTTAGAGCTCTATAGCTAGAAATAAAGGGATGGTGTTTGCTCAGGTGCTCTCAGGGTATCCTAGGCTTGGCAGAACTTTCGAGTACACAAATGGATGGTGGCTGATATATGATGGAACGATTGCACATTGCATTGTCGCCTCACAGCCAGAGGGTTCGAGGTTTGAATCCAGGGTGGCGGGTTCGAACTCAGGGTGGGGGAGCCCTTCTTTGCGCAGTTTGCATGTCCTCCCCGTGTCAGCGTAGGTTTTCTCTGGGTGCTCTCGCCATCCAAAGACATGCAGGTTAGGTCAATTGGTGACTCTAAATTGCCCGTAGGTGTGAATGTGAGTGTGAATGGTTGTCTGTCTCTATGTGTCAGCCCTGCAGTAGTCTGGCAACCTGTCCAGGGTGTACCCTGCCTCTTGCCAAATGACAGCTTGGATAGGCTCCAGCACCCCTGCAGCCCGTAACAGGATAAGCGGTTACGGAGAATGAATGAATGAAGAGTCACTGTAGTGACTGCAAGTGCAGTTTATTACTATGGGTTCCAGAATTCTAATGCCCAAGCCACAATGCCTGCCTTCTCTTGTTTGTTTCCATGTTAGAGCAGCCACACTGCTGGCATGAGCAGCGCTGCTCAGCTGTGGAACATCCAAAAGATACGAGTCATGCCTATTTTTTCTGTGTGACGCGTGCATTTTTAGCCAAAATAGACGATGAAAATGGTCTTTTAATAATCTGGTCTTTTGATAATGTTGACACTATACCACCTTCCATCACAGTTATGCCTAGATCACTCAAAGACATGAAAAAATATAAATATTTCTTTTTAACTTGACACATCCTGTCTGCTTTTCAAAATAAAAGCCCAATAACAAAGTTTCTGTGGACAGATTCTCTTTATTTGTTAACACAAGTTTTTTATTGTGAAATATTCGCGGGACCATGTTGTTGACTGCAGTGGCATTCAGGGCACCATAAATGAGTGGAGTACCAGCTTTTAATTGTGGAAATACAGCAGTTACAGCAAAAGGCAGCTCTGCTACATCGCTGCAGCAGGAACGCTGTCTGTTTGAACACTGTATGGATGCAAGCTGCGGCAGTTCACCAAGGTAGCTGTCAAGCACTGCTCACATAGGCAGTGTGGCCCAGGCATAGGGGCCGCAAATACTCCTTGAACAACTATATACAACAGAAGAGTCACTGGTGTATCTGTTTACAGTGCAGTCAAACAAATTCACATTGATCATAATTCAGTCATTATTCTGTCTTCTTTCTTACACCAGAAGCACCTTCTTTTTTACCACCTCAGTGGGAAATACATCCACACAACAGCAGGACATGGTAAAGTTGGTTACCTTGCTGAGGAGTAAGATAAAGAGCTGCAGGTGACAGGCTGCACACCTCCACTCAACAGCTCACTGTGGTTGCTCCTGGCTACTCCATTACTCCCTAACATATTACAAACAGATCTACTTTCAAAAATGACCATTGTCTCATTTTGTAGACACATTTTTGATGCACAGTTGTAGTCATTACTAAGCTCAGTGGCAAACACATTGTGTTTTCTAAGACTGCTTCACAATCAAAGCAACTCTGTTTTTCCAGTTGAATGCTCTGATGTGAACTTGTGAGGCAGCACAATGTACACAATATAAATACCCTGAATGGCTATTGCTGGACAATGACGACCATAATCGTATTGATCTGAAGGATTATAACTATTATACAAATGTAACAGATACAGTACAGTGCATGTTTCATATTCCAACCTTTTTGTGTGGAAATTCAAAATGATGTAAACATTTGATTCTTCGGGACGTCCCAACATTATCAGTTTCTAAACTGGTTTGACCCATTTGAGTGTTTCTGTGCGTACAGTGTCGAGATGTGAGGACACGTGAAGTGGGCATTCAGGAGATCCACCACAAAGTCAGACCTTACCAGGTAATGGACAGCAGTTTCATTTACAGTCAGAGATCAATGGATAAAACATGGTGTTATATTGTTATATATAAAAAAAGCTTCTATTTACCAATGGAGTGCTTTTTGTACAATTCTAACAAAGAAAAATGTGTGTTCAGGTGGAGCTGGTGCGGAGGGACTATGTGGCCAATGGTGGCTGGGAGACCTTCCTTTCCTATGAGGATCCGGAGCAGGACATCCTGATTGGCCTGCTGCGTCTGCGTCGCTGCTCCCCGCAGTCCTTCCGTGCAGAGCTGAAAGGAGGCCTGTCCATCGTCCGTGAGCTGCACGTTTACGGCAGCGTCGTCCCTGTCAGCAGCCGAGACCCCAGCAAGTTCCAGCATCAGGTGGCTGCACTTTCACACACAGACTGTACATATAAAGTAGATACCCAAACACTTTGATTTCTTTTCCAGCTGTGAATGTGATTGTTTTTCTCCAACGCTGTAAGACATCAATCCTGGCCTGTATTTTCTTTGACCCACATGAGGCCAGAAAAATTGAAGGGACTAAGATTAACCACAAAATAAGGCATAAGTGTTTTGAAAAATGACTGATTTACTTTGTCTGTTCTTTTCCACTGCTTCTTTTCCAGGGTTTTGGTATGATGCTGATGGAGGAGGCAGAGAGAATTGCCAGAGATGAGCATGGATCCAGCAAATTGGCTGTTATCTCAGGTAAGAAACAAAACTGCACAGGAAAGCATCATTCAACCACTCGTTAGACAGTGTTGTCCTGATGGTGGCACAATGTGAACGCATAGTAACACAAATCTGCAGTCAAAGGCAGATGATGTGGGCTTTTTATGAGACAGTTGAAGGGTCTGTATGCAATTATCAGAAAATGCTTGTTATTAGTGACACTGGTGCAGTCAGCATCCTGTTGCTCGAGCTTGCACTCTGTAGGTGCAAGCAAGCACCTCGGCACTGGCCAATAACAGTGACATGACAAATGATACCTAATGTGATTGACCAATATCGTGTTAATAGTATGCTGGAAAATAAATTACAGTTATACTATGAATAATGTTACAATTTGGACCACTGGCTGCATGATGCTAATTAGCCTGCTGTTTGCAGTCAAAACAGCCTATTAGTATTCGTCACATTTTAGTCCTTTTTATTCTTCATAGCTTTAGTCTAGTTTTAGTCAACGAAAATTCATTGACATATTAGTCACATTTAATTTATCATGTTTTCTATATATATTTTTTTTAAACTAATCCAGTGAGGCTAATTTATGTATCAGAAATTATAATCAAGGTGACAGATTGTATAAAAATTTAATTTAAACAAGTTTTTCTACAACTACGAATAACTTCTACGCCCTTACAAACTGTCATTTCTCCAGCAGTGTTTGACAGGTTTAAGGGGTGATTTACGAGCACACACTCACTGATCAGAATTTGAAAAGCTCAACATCTCTCTATGCTGTCAAAAACTTTTATACCACAAATAACAAACAAATAACTAATCTGAGACAACTAGGATTTGTACCCAGGTTCATTGTAAACTCTGACTTATTGATCTCACTGTTGCAGACTATTTACCTGAGTGTGTCAGCCTGTCACACAGTTGCAAGCACGGCTGTGAATTTCAATGTCCGATCGTCCACCGCGAACATTTTTGTCATGTTTTGTCTCTTGAACGAAAATTAAACGTAGATTTTGTCTTAGTTTTTATTATCAAGATCTATTTTTAACTCATCATAGTGCTCAGCATCTTGTTTTCATCATGGAAAAAAGAAGTTGATGAAAAATTTTTATTATAGTTTCTTTAACGAAATAAACAACGAGGTACATGCTGCGTAGCTTGAGCTTAGTTAATGCTAGCTGGCTAACCTTGGCTAAGGTTACGGTTAGCTCATTAGCCACCCCCACCTTGCATCATTCCTAGCTAGTACAAAGCAATCATTATACAATTTTGCTTTGTACCGTTTCATAATTTATTGTTTCCTATATCAATACTGTTATGTACATAATGGTATATATATATATATATATATATATATATATATATATATAGTATAATACGTATTATACTATAATACAGAAGCTGGTATCATGGAGAATGTTAGCTAGTGAATTGATTTGGCAATTAGCTAGCTAACGAACACATCCACTCAGATAGTATTTTGCTAGCAATAGCATTAGCGAGCAAGCAAACTACGGTTTGCCAGCTAGCTGTCACTAAGCTATGCTGCATGGATCTGGCATCGGCTGCCTACTAACATTAGCTGATAAAGTCATTTTCAGAGGGAGAGCAGCTAGCTTAGACCAATTTTCAGTGGACATCTTGGTTACGTCACAGCAGTTGCACGTACGCATACTGGTGGCATAAAGCAGTGGACACTGGAGAGAAACAGTTGAGATACCAGGAATAAAAATGTCTCTTTTGTGCTGCTGGATGTCAGAATAGGAAAACAAAAAAAGATTATCTTTATTTTTATTGAAATCCATTGCCAACAAAGCTGTCTGAAGCTAAACAGAGGCCTTTATGGTTGCTAGAATTTGACGTAAACAAAAAAATCTACATTATATTCACATATGCAATTCTAACTGTGCGTTCAGACCAAAAGAGGCAAAAGAGGCAAGGACGCCCGAGGCTGCGCGAGAAACAGGACAGCTTCCAAAGCGGCAAAATATTTTAGCCGCTTTGGTCGCTCTTCACGTGACTAACGTCAAAGTTAAATCGCGCTAGTCATTTAAAGGAGCCACAAAGCAGACTTCTTGACAGCGGCATAGTGCTCGCAGGCCATGTTAATGATACAATAATAACAATTATGAGCGGGAGTTAATTTAATGTCATAACCGCCTCACCCCATTTTTCCCCTTTCTTCCAAAAAATAAAACGCTCTTTGGCCACAAGATTGTTATGTTTTCCGGCTCCGGGGTAATTTTCTTTAGGCCTATAGAACACACACACACACCCCCCCCCCCACACACACACACACACGGGTGCAAATGCGCGCTCCTTACGTCTCAGCTGCAGCATCTCTGTGCACAATTACGCATGTGGTGTTGTCTGCTTGTCTTTCGTTTGGTGTCATACAAGTTCGTCAAGTTCGTGTGTGTGTGTGTGTGTGTGTGTGTGTGTGTGTGTGTGTGGCCAAAGAGTGTTCCTTTTTTGGAAGAACGGGGAAAATGGGGTGAGGCGGTTAGCGAATTAAATTAACTCCCGCTCATAATTGTTATTATTGTATCATCAACATGGTCTGCGATGACTATAAATATGCGCGTTTAACCCTCAAAATCATATCGACTCATCATGGATTTGGATGACATGACTGTGATGTGTGCTGCTGCCTGCCTGTACACCCGAAGAAGACGCCGTCGCCGGGTTTGGGTGCACGAGATTCTCCGGCGCCGTGAGGAGCTCGGAGAATTTCATCGGCTGGTGCTGGAGCTGCGGCTGGACAGAGAACGGTTCCAGCGGTACTTCAGGTTGGACGTCCAGCAGTTCGGCGGAACTAGGAACCAAAGTTACATGCGTTGTGCTTTGGGGCCCGCTCGAGCGAAGGACACCTCTACTCTGATTGGTTGCCGGCGGTTGCCGCTGAACCGCGTCATAGCTAATTACCATAAAGTTAACCGAGGTTCAACTTTTCATCTGGTGCCGCTTTGGACGCTTTAGCCGCTTTGGACGCTCTGGACGCGCGGCTGACGGCGGCTGACGCTTTGGCCGCTCAGGACGCCAGGCTCTCATTGAAAATGTATTAACTTCCGGCGTCCTTGCCTCTTTTGCCTCTTTTGGTCTGAACGCACAGATAGAGCTCTACAGTCACAGCATTAAATAATATTTAGGTCTATATTCACACACACCTAGTGGCAGCAGTATTTACATTGTTCTAAAATGCATAAAACAATGAAAAGGTCATACTCACCGAGCCATGAGGTGCAGTTTGCTGTCAGTATGTAGTTGTTTGACTTGTTTATGTCTTAAATAGTTTCATTTTATGTCCTTGTCACTGGCTCCGCAGCGCGTCTGTCTGTAACAAACAAAAGTCATTTGACAAATCTTTGTATTTAGCATCCTAGATGTGACTGCAAAGTACAAAACTGTATACACTGAGAGATTTGTAACCTTTTCATATAGATGCTGGGTTTTTCCACAAAGTACATGAAGATGTCCAGCCACTGTGATGTTTGCCATGCTCAGGGTTAACCTGTTAGAGCAGGACCATAGACATATACACACAAATAAATACATTATGATCTACGTGTAGTAGACAATAAAGTTTTGTCTCCAGTTGATTATAATCTGAATATTCAGGCTACAATTGTTGCTGGACGCTCAGGAGAGGAGTGTGTGTCTTTGGCTAACATGTACTGACTTACTGACATGGGTGGGAAATAATTCATCATCATAAAGAAACTCACATTTGTCAAGCATGGATTTGGCTTATTGTCTTTGGTTAATACTTGCAGAGACATTCCCATATAATCTAATCTAACGTGGAAGTAACATAAGACAACTTTTCAACTAGCTAGCTAACGCTGTCTGCTTATTTACTGCTTGATCATAACAGAATATAGTAACTGTCACCACTTCTCATTTTAGAAAGAACACCACAAGAAAACAAGTTCTTTGTTTAGATTATCATTAACGGACAATGGATAACAGATTTTTGTTTCTAGCTGTCAACGATCAGCCATAGCTAGTGCGCTAGCTACATTGCTAATGTTGGTTCATTTTTCCCCACCTGAATGCAGATGTGAACTGATGTAAACACACATTATGAGCTATACTTTAACATAAGCAAAGAACGTGTTTTCTTGTGGTGGCCTTTCTAAAGTGAGCAGTGGTAAATGTTAATATACTTTGTTATGATCAAGGTGTTAATACGAAAACAGCGAAAGCTAGCGTGCTAGCAAGTTGACAAGTTGTACTTTGTCCACAACTATTGATTGCAGCAGTATTAATCAAGGACAATAAGTCAAATCCATACTTGGCAAATGTGAGTTTTACAATTCTTATGATGATTCATCTTTCACCACATAAATCATTCAGCCAAACACACACTCCGCTACTAAGCATCCAACAATGATTTTTAGCCTAAATATTGAGATTCTAATTAACTGCAGACAATTATTTCTCCACTACAAGTAGATCATAAATTCATGGATATAAAAATGATTCATTGCAATCGGTTAAACATTATATAAACATTGTAGCGCTTTTTATGTTTTATTTGGCACTCAGACCGACGCCACTACTGTCCCTTTCTTCCACCAGTTTGGTCCGCCCAATAAAAACATAATCTTTGTTTACAAACACAATAAGGGTCTATTTACTAGCCAGATCAGCCACCGGAGTCTGGATGAGTTAGATGCATTACCTACTCAAGACAGGATTTTGACATGTTAGCTAGCTAGCAATTCGTCTGTGTTAGCAAGCAAAAATAAGCCAGCTAAAACCGCAATATATTTCACATTTCAGTGTATCCTGTAGGATATTTTTAGCGCTGGGGAGCACTGAGGAGCACTGAATTTATGATATCGGGCACTAAATTTGATGGATTATTGTGTAGCAGACCACAAACGGGCCCCACCTCACTCCCACCCCAGGACACTGCTTTGCCGGGAGGAGAGCGGACAGCTTTGGAGATGGACCTTTGCCACAATAGCTACTCAAATTCAGCCTGCGCACACCCCAGTGCCAGGGGCCATAGCACACTAGTGGCCAGCCACAGCAGAGGGTCTAACCTGTGTTAGGGCAGCAACAGAAAGTTTGCTGCTCTGGCAGGTAGTCTGGATGGACCAGAATCAGAGTCAGACCCCTGGAGCTGACTGAATTCAAATTTCTACTGGGTTTGACATCCGTCTCCAGAGCTACTGTCAGCTTTCCTCCTGGTGAAAGCAGCTAGGACTTCATGTCTTAGCTAATGTCAGCTAGTGTTGCACACTGAGCAGGGTTGAAAAGAGGCAAGGCACTCACATAATGTCACATTCTTTGGATTTTCTTAGAAAATTCCTAATCCCTTACATAGAAATCAGTCCACAGGCTGTTATAGGCAACTGAAAAAGTTGGGGAAGGTCTCAGTTTTAAGTTGCATTAAATTTGTTCACCCATTGGCATTAAAAATGGTATATAAAGTTACTTACAGTACCCTTAATGAGAACAATGATAATGAAAGCAAATAATAAAAAAATAACAAACTTGTTATTTGGTGAAGCTTTTATATGATGTCATCAATATAATGCTAGTGTGTCATAGTTCTAAGGTATTTCACCTTGTAAATGGTCACATGATACAGCAGCATAATGCATTTCAAAAATAAAACACGAAACACCACTTTTGCTAAAATAATTTGGAAAGAAGGCTGTGAAGCAAAGGTTTGATGAGCTCTTGTAATAGGACACCTCCCGCATAAACCAGCAGTGTACCGAGTTGGAACAGACCCGTCCTGATTTGTGTAGAGGTGTGTGTGGTTATGTTGTGGCAGCCTGGTGTCATTTGCATGTGATTTAATAAAGGAAAACACAGTGGGCGGCCGCGCCTAATGGCACTGTGCTCTGGTGCAGCATATCTCCAGTCAGAGGCTGCAGATTTCTTAACATATGTCCCACTGCCTTCAGATGGGTGCAGGGATTTAATGAACTGAAGGACAAGCTTGTCTTTCAGTATGATTCAGCTTTGGATGACACATACTGTAAAAATCACTCATATTCCAGCCTGTTCCTCTTCCCAAGTCATCAGATACCATCGCTTTGTCAGTGATTTCAGCATCAGATATTGACGCACAGAAGCACCTTTCGCGGTGGTATTATATGCAGTGGGCAGCAGCAGTATTTGACGTAGCGAGCAACAGTGGAACTCGTTAAATACTGCTGCTTGGTCTGAGACATCCGTGTGAGATACCGACACACAATGACATTTTATGCATGTTGTAAGTTTACTTTGAAAAAGACTGTATGATGTAACAAGCAGAAACTATACATATTAGGGATGCATGATATTGTTTTTTGTTTTTTTTTTGCCGATATCCAATATGCCGATACATAACAACTTATTTGGTTGATAACCGATACCGATATCCACATTTTTCCTCACCTAATTTTGTGATAATGAAGTCTCTTCTGTAGTGGAAGTAACATCATATTATGCATGCATCGTGATGGCCCATCAGCAGAGGGAGACATGAAATACAAAGCTTTTCAATGTATGTAATATTTATTCATTGTGCAAATTAAGAAAAAGCATGTTGGCTGATTCTAATAGTTCATTGAAAGCTGACATTGGTTTATGCAGATGATGTACCAATATTACCAGCATGTTGGCTGATTCTGATATTAAATCTTGAAGCCAACATCGGCCAGTGCCGATGACATTCCAATATTATCGTGCATCCCTAGTACATATCCAGTGAAAACGGCAGTGTTTGAAAAGAAACATTGTATGTAACAAGTGTAAAGTGACACGCCGTCTCAGAATGTGTTCATTTATGGATCAGTGAAGTGCATTAAACATTACTTTTTAATGCCCATTTAAATACATATAATGACTAGAAAGTGATTAATTGAAAAGTTTAAGCAGTGTGTATTTGTTGAAGTGTTAACGTTGGTCATCAAATTAACAGCAGAGTGACATTATGTCAGAGACAGACGTGGATTTGGTAATTAAAGAATTGAGTATGTCATGAGTGAAATATCAACAGATTAAGTTTCCAAAAATTGAGCATAGCGTTAGTTCAGGCAGGACACGATGTCAAGCTCAGCTCACATCCCAGCTACATCAGCTGATCTCAAACAGCCCAATTAACTGATGGATCAGCTGATTGATGGAAGGGAGTCTGCTGATAGATCACATGATTGCTTTCTATGCAAACAATTGGCAAATCTCAGTCAGGACGCCCTATTTTAACTGCTCTGACCTGCCTACTGTTGCTGCTTCCTCTGCAAGCCGCTTTGCAACCCGCCTCCACCCCAGCCTCTCCTTTTCATGTTGTGTCTGACTTGTCATTGTCATTTCTATTTGTTATTGATGCTGGCTTTGCTCTGTCCCCAGGGGGTCTTTGCTGCTGCTCCCTGCCTTAGGCTTCTATGTAGGCACAAGGAAGGGCAGGAATGTCAGCTTTCTCTGCCCTAGGCTTTCCTCATATGCACTTGGAAGGGCGGAGAGGTGTGCTCTCTCAGCCTTAGGCTTTTCACGTATGCACTTGGAAGGGCAGGAAGGTTTGCTCTCTGTCTCAGGCTTTTCTAGTATGCACTTGGAAGGGCAGAGAGGTGTGCTCTCTCCACCTTAGGCTTTCCCCAAAGGTGCGTGGAAGGGTGGAGAAGTGTGCTCTCTCTGGCTTTCCACATAAGAGCATGGAAGGCCTGAAAGTTGTGCTCTCTCCGCCCTAGGCTTTCTGTGTAGGCCTGAGGAAAAGCAGAGAGGCCCCAGAACAGAGCTATACTGTCAAATAGAATACTGCAATGGGAATACAGTTTTCTTTGACTGAAGTGGTCCTGACTGAAGGATAATTAACATATCATGTAAAGCAGTACTTTTGCATCTTTTTGTTTGTGTAGTTTTCCTGTACTGTTTGTCTTCTTGTCTTTTCCGTGTGTTTTGCAGGTGTAGGAACAAGGAACTACTACAGGAAGATGGGCTATGAGCTGGAGGGACCGTATATGGTGAAGGACCTATATGGACCTGGAATGGACTGAAGCTGGACAATGTTTTTTATCTGGACTTGGATACAGACGCACATACACACACACACATCATTGTATTTAATAAGATGATATTTTCGGGACATGATTGGTGCAGTATATGTAGTGAAACTGTTTTCCTAGCATCAGAGGAGATAATGGTTGGGTTTTTCTGCTCGTCCCTGCTTGTTATCTGCTCCACACCAGGGAAGACTGCTGCATCTCCTCCACTTTTTGTAGATAAGGAGATGCTGTAAGGAGAGGGTGTGAGGAATAAAAGTTATTTGGGATGAAGCCAGAGCATCTTGTGAATTTGAGATACAAACATTCTTTACTGCTACAGTAAAATAATGGTCACACTTGAGTCCACACCTTTCCCTGAACTGGTACTAAAACACACAAACAATAGCATGTTGTTATTTTTAGCTTTCCACATTGAAGCAAATTTCTACCACCAGTGCCTTGTCAATGAACTCTGTTTGAGCCAACAGCACTGATTCCAGGAAGTAAGAACAATCCTGCTGAGACCTTTTAATTCTGCTCAGATGTTCCATGTGTCTGGTAAAGAAACATCTGAATGTCTGGGTATCCCTTAAATAGTTTGTGTGTGTTGTCGAGGATTAGAAACCCGTTTAGCACCACGCTTTGAGTTAATCATGTTTATGTTGCAATTAAATAGAAAACCCATTATGAGTCAAGCGTTCATTACTGCTTGGCAGTGGATGAATGAACTGTGGGAAGTGTCCTTGCTGGGCAGCTGACGTGTAATTGCACAATTTTGATTTATAGGGCAGGAAATTGAATATTAGCGTTACATAAATTGCTTTTTAAAGCCCCACAGTTAATCCTGTTTCTTGTTTTTCTGTCATGCATTCTTGGGCTTCATGTGTATTCTGGTTTATTCCAGATGCTGAACATGTCACTTGACCAATAAAGTATATTTCAGTTACTGTTGGTGTCCTGTTTTGTGAGAAAAGTCTTTGGTGATGCAGAAATCTTTGCAGACATTTTAATAAGTACACCTAAATGACAGAATAGCCGAAAAGGTTTTAGCGTCCAGATAAAGGTCACTTCGTCAGAATGGCTCCTGAAATGTAGTCCCCAATGTCAAAGGTGCCAGCCCCTGCAGCAGACCCCTGATGATTGCCCTATGAGAGTGTTTTACTGGCTCATTTGACACAGCCTTTCCAATTACATCTCCATCAGTAACCTGTCTATTGAACACTGACTGAATGCTGTGTTCAGCCATACTGTTACTGGAAAGGCTTTGTCATTTGAAAAATAGCAAGCAATAAAGCACAAAGGGCTCATGCAGCGACCTATGTCTCGTATAGATTCCAACTGCACGGGGCAACTGAAGCTGAACGGCCATGCGTAATTTCCCGGATGCGGCCCCCGTGTCGTGACTGGGCTCTGCTATGTGTTGCCGTTGCAGTCCTGACGCATTGAGGAATAGGCCACATCGGGCTTTCTCTCTACGCTTGCTCACTCCTGCTATCAGCTGCGAAATGTGAAAGGACCCCCCCCCCCCCCCCCCCCGCTCAGACTCGCTGAGTCTGTGCAGAGCTGATTTGTGCTGTAGAGGAGGCAGTTTGCTCTAATCTTCACTGCAACATGAGCAGAAGGATAGCAGGTTCACTTAAACTCTACTCAAGTGAAGGTTACAGGAGGGGTCTACAAAAATAACCAGAGGAAAAGGAGAGAAGGGATCTGTGTGTCTTGATGCTTAACATATTCTACTTCTCCCAAAATGTATGCATCATCTGATTTTAATTCATTGTTGTAAATGCTGTGGCTCAGCATCACTCCAGTTTACACAACATAATAGGGCTTGATAGCAATGGTTGTCATTGGCAACCAGTTCTTGGCCTTTTGTTGCCATCAGTGACATCCACTTACTAACATACAGTGACATGCAGAGGTTTGGGCACTCCTGGTCAAAATTTTGTTTACTGTTAGTAGTTAAGTAAGTAGAGGATGAAATGATCTCCAAAGGCATGAAGTTTAAAATGAAACATGCTTTACAAGATTTTAAGCAAGATAAGTGTATTTTATTTTGTTTCTTTCCTTCTTGTTTTGGGGAAACAAGCCCTGTGGACTGATGATGTTAAAATAGAACTTTTTTTTTTTTTTTTTCAAATATGTTTTATTGAGCACCAGCAATACAAAGTGTTCACAAAGTGAGGATGCATGAAAGACATGAAACAGTGCTCACATTTTCATATCCATTTCCCCCCTCCCCCCCAATACACCATCTCTATCCCCTACCTGAAATCCCACACCCTGACACAATACAAAAGGGAAAAAAACATGATGTAAAAGATAAGAAAAGCAAGACCAAACAGAAGTGGGACCAAAAGCCAAAAATACAAATAAACATTTAAAAAAAAAAAAAATCTAATTGGTGGTTAGTTACACTGTGAATCCAAAGGACTCAAATATCTCACTCAACAGGCATAATGTCTAAGGAGTCTATGATGGAGAGCAAGGGGTTCCAAGTTTTATCAAAGCTGGGAGCATAGCCATGACAGTAATGAGGTCTGAGAGGAAGAAAATTCTACTTGGACCCAGGCAGACTGATTGGCAATAGCTTCGTCAGTCCAGTATAAGAGTTTTTGAATGTTAGCTGCCCAGTAGTAATGTAGAAAATCGGGGAGGGCGAGCCCCCCGGACCGCTTAGGGAGCTGCAATATATTTTTCCGCATGCGCACTGGTTTATTTTCTCAAAGAAAATGTGAAATTGATTTATCTACTTTGGCAAAAAACTTCTTTGAAATAAGTACAGGGATATGTTGAAATAGGTAAAGAAACTTTGGGAGAATGGTCATTTTGATTAGGTTAACCCTGCCAGCTAAGGAGAGGGGCAGAGTAGACCATCTGTTGAAGTCTTCCTCAACTTTTTTAAGCAAAGGGACAAAATTGCTATTGAAAGTGTTTGCCAGGGACCCAGAGATGAAAATACCCAAATATTTAAAGCCTTGGTCCACCCATTTAAAAGGGGCTACGTTGTTTGGCAATTTACCTACTAAGTTGTTGATTGCGAATAACTCACTCTTTCCAAAATTTAATTTATAGCCTGGCCAAATTGTTATGGAATTTTTAAAATTACGGGGAGTGAAGTAGAAGGATTGGATACATACAGAAGCAAGTCGTCAGCGTACAGTGACAGCTTGTGTACTGCTCCCTGACGTAAAATGCCCTCAAACTTCTCTTCAGATCTTAGCCAGATAGCCAAAGGCTCGATGGCTATGGCAAACAGTAAAGGGGACAGTGGGCACCCTTGTCTTGTGCCACGGTGAAGTTGAAAAGAGGGAGAGAGCACATTATTTGTTTGTGAAGATGCCACCGGGGATGAGTGTAACAACTTTACCCATGATATAAAACCTGTGCCCAAACCAAATCTATCCATCATCTCAAAAAGAAATTCCCACTCCACCCTATCAAAAGCTTTCTCAGCGTCCAGCGACACCACTACCTCAGGGGCGCTGGAGCTGGGCATGTTCAGAATGTTAAGGAGTCTCCTGGTGTTGTGGAATGAGTGCCTCCCAGGCATGAAGCCTGTTTGATCTGATGAAATGATCCCTGGCAGAACCTGCTGAAGACGAAGGGCTAAAATCTTAGCAAGAATTTTATAATCCACATTCAATAATGATATGGTTCTGAAGCTGCTACAGAGTAAGGGGTCCTTGTCCTTTTTTAGGAGAAGAGTAATTGTAGCATTGGTCAAGGTTGGAGGAAGTCGGCCAAGTGACAAAGCCTCATTATACATATCACTTAGAACTGTGGAGAGAAGTGGGGCAAATTTCTTATAAAATTCTACTGTGAATCCATCTGGACCAGGTGATTTTCCACTCTGCAATGCAGCTATCGCCCTCATGATCTCAGTTGTGGAGATTGGTTTGGCTAAATTTTCTACTAGCTCCTGATCTGCTTTAGGAAACTCAATGGTGCTTAACACACTAGCTGTACTGGTGTTAGGGTGGTCAGAGGCATACAGATCAGAGTAAAATTTAGAGAATGTTTCATTTATAAGATTTGGGTCAGTGATGGTGGCACCTGATGGAGATTTAATACTAGGGATGAACCTAGATGCTGCTGCAGCTCTGGCTTGCTGGGCAAAGAGTTTGCCAGCTTTGTCCCCTGATTCAAAAATTCTTTGTCTCGACTTGAGCAATTGCATTTCTGCTTCATTTGAGGTTAAAAGGTTGAACTCAGTTTGATATTGTAGACGCTTTTTGTAAAGTAAAGGGTCTGGGTTAATTGCATAGCTATCATCAATTTCCAGAATCTTTTGTGTTAGCTCTGTTTGTCTAGACATGGTCATTTTTCTGAGGTGGGACGTGTAGGATATGATATGGCCTCTTAAATATGCCTTGAAGGACTCCCACAAGGTGCCTCGTGACACGTCTGGTTTGTCATTGATTTCAAAAAATAGTTGAGTGATCTTAAGGAGTCTACAAAAAGGTCATTGGCAAGCAAATTTGAGTTTAATCTCCATAGTTTGTACGAACGGTTATGATTGAGAAAGTGTATGTCTAGTGACGTAGGAGCATGGTCTGAGACCACAGTGCTATGATAGTCGCATGAGTGTACATTCGAGAGCAGTCTGTTATCTACAAGAAAAAAATCTATTTGAGAATAGGTGTGGTGGACATGTGAGAAGAAAGAAAAAGATTTTTTTTCAGGGAATTTACACCTCCATGGGTCAGACATGCCCAGCTCCCTTGCAAAAGACGCTAGTAGCTTAGCAGAATTTGTGAGGGAAAGTGGTCTATTGGAAGATCTGTCCAAATCAGTGTTTTGTACAAAGTTGAAATCTCCCCCAATAATAATGTAGTATGTTTCAATATTGGGAATAGAAGTAAAGAGCCTTGAGATAAATTGTTCATCATCCCAAGTAGGTGCATAGATGCTAGCTAGGATGACTTTGGTGTGGCAGAGTGTCCCTGACACAGTAACAAACCGACCAGTTGAGTCAGCAATGACATCTTCTAATTCAAATGGGATATTATTTTGAATAAAAATGGCCGCACCCCTGGCTCTTGCATTGAACTTTGAGTGATGTAATTGGCTGAACCTACTCCTTTTAATGCGCATAGTCTCATCACTATGTAAATGTGTCTCCTGCAGGAATACTACATATCCTTTCAGATCTAGAAGATGAGACATAATCTTATTTATTTTAGTAGGTTGATTTGCCCCCTTGACATTCCATGATATGAAATGAATATTGTTCATTGTGTGTCTACTTTCCATTAAGGTAGTGGTGAGTCAGGACTATATAGTGTAATATACGAGCAGTATATGTGAAAAGAGGAAAAAAAATGGAATAAAACAAAACAGAAAAACAAAAGAAAACAACCAAACAAATAGATGTAAATATAAGAAGAGACAAGTAGCACCCCCCACCCCACAACCCCGCCCATAAAAAAAAAAAAGGCCTAGAACTTTTTAGACACAATGAGCAAAAAACATTGTTTTTTTTTTTTGAGAATAAAGCGTGCATAATTTCATAAAAAGAACACCTATCCAACTGTTAAACACAGGGGTGGATCAATCATGCTTTGGGCTTGTGTTGCAGCCAGTGATTCGGTGAACATTTCACAGGTAGAGGGAAGAATGGATTCGGTTAAATTCCAGCAGCTGAAGATGAAGAGAGGATGGCTTCTACAACAGGACAATGATCCTAAACACACCTCAAAATCCACAATGGACTACCTCAAGAGGTGCAAGCTGAAGGTTTTGCCATAGCCCTCACAGTCCCCTGACCTAAACATCATTAAAAAAAATTGTGGATAGACCTCAAAAGAGCAGTGCATGCAAAATGGACCAAGAGTCTCACAGAGCTAGAAGCCTTTCGCAGGAGGAATGGGAGAAAATCCCCCAAAAAATAACTGAAAGACTCTGAGCTGTTTACAAAAAGTGGTAAGAAGCTGTGATACTTGCCCAGAGGGCACTCCTAAGTACTGACCATGCAGGGTGCCCAAACGTTTGCTTTGGACACGTTTCCTTTATTTATTTTGAAACTGCAAAAGATAAAAATTAAAAAGTAATGTTGCTGAAAGCGTTGAAGAAATTTTTCATCTTTAACTTCATGCCTTTTGGAAATCAGTTCATCTTCTACTTAACTACTCACAGTAAACAAAATTTTGACCAGAGGTGCCCAAACTTCTGCATGCCATTGTATGACATCTCAAATTTGAGTGCTAGCATTCATGGGTTTGGATTTGGGAGAGTTGGTCATGTTTACTAATATTTTTGTAGTCTTAGACCATAGTAATAAATGGATGAATGTTGAAGTGAGAGTAGCTCCCCTTTCATTTGTGAGAAAATCATAATGTCAAACCTTTAAAGTGCCACACACCATGCAGAGGTCACAGACATGGTGAGGAGGGTTTGTGCTTAAAAGGATCGGTTCAGCACAAAAAAGAAAAAAAGAACATTTTCCCAACATAGTTGTAGCACATTCAATCCAAAACTCAATTCCTCTAAACTCTGAGCCGTCTGAAGGTCAAAGGTTGTCTGAGGGAGCTATTAGTTGGCCAGCAGAGCGTAAGGAGTCACTCTCACCAGTGACAGTCAAATCTTTCACAGACAACCAGACTGAGCTGGGAGCGGTGAGGTTAGGTGAGCGAGCCTCTGTAGCTCAAATCTTAACTTGTTCCTCTGATGGCCACATCACACACACTGCTGAGCTGAGAGTCTTATCACAGGGACAGCAAAGAACAAAGGTGGCAGAATGATGATGATGGTTCCTTTTGTTAATGCTGCATTTATTGTTATTCTGAAGGCCTGTTTTGTGGGTCATTATACTCATTTCAGCAAGACTACAAAGTTTTACAATATCAGCTTTATTAGAGAACATCACATTTTAAAAAGGTTTCAGGACAGTGTTATGTTACTTTTTTTTTCAAGCATGTGGGCAAAAAAACTAAGTAGCCATCTAAGATATGGTGTGTCAATGACTAAGACAGATGACCAGTAATAAATGCTGTGGACTCAGCATGGATACGATCTGCAACCTCCCTAATGGCTGCCTTTAATTTCCTGTTCATGAGAGGATGGTATATACGTGATCGTTAGTCACTGTTAGCCTCACACCACGAGCCCGCTTAGTTTTCAGTGCAGATATCATTAAACAATGTTCACACAGTGACAGACAGTAGATTGACTAAACTTTCAAAATGCTCTCTACTTAAAGAAATTATCATTTAAAATGTGACTGATTCAAATCATACTAGTGAAATGATGAGGAAAAATTATTTTAAAATGAATGCTTATAGAAAAATAAAACAAACATTTTCGTGTCATTTAAATTTGCGTGGAAAGCTTCAACTTTGAAAAACATTGTTTTAAAGACTAATTTTAGCATGTTGACACAAATTCATGGCACATTTTAAAGCTGTACTCCGCTTTATTTACACATAAAAAGGCTTGGGTTGTATCTTTCATACCTTCAAACCTTTCTTACATTTCACTGGGGTGTATTTGTGTGCAGCACTAAATAAACAATATAAACTCACAAAGCGAGGAGGGAAAGATTCCTACAACTATTTTTCATACTGGTCAGAGAAATAGAATCACACACCGTCTGAATTCAAGTTTCTCTCTTTTACCGAGCCAAGACTAAGATTAGCTTAACTGCCATGTTAACTCGTGGTAAAACACATTTCATTCACATTTGACAGAAACAAAATCAAATTTATCAAAACTAGTCGTTCACTTAGTAAGTCCACTGTTCCAACAATTGCAAGCTCTGGTTTGGTTGAAATAAACCCTAAATTCCCAGAGTTAGACGTGAAAACATGCTGCTTTTCCCCTATGGTCTTTCTTTGCAGGTGCTGGCCGGCTTTATACAGTCCTGTAACGTTATCCTCACCACCCATAGTCGCCAAGTCCCTCAGCTCAGCTGTCTCTTCCACCAGAGGACTGACCTCTGGTGGCGCAGGATGTGTACTACATACATCCCCAATACAGCATATCAGTATAATATAAGGGGTAGGAATCACCAGAGACCCCACGATTCAAAATGGTCACAATACAATAGTATTGTGATTTTGAATGTGTTGTGATATGCTGAGTATTGTGATAAACTGTACTGCAATTTAATGCCTTTTTTCAACTGCAACTTATGTTCACAAAGCAAAACTCAATACTTGTTGTCTCTGTAACAATGTGATGCTGCAGCACAAAAATATTGTTATACTATGCTGTATCAATGTTTCGCACAAAGATGAGCATCTGTATTTTTACTGTATTGAAAAACCTTCGCGATTTCTACTAATACCCTGCACTACTGTAATACTGTGATACCACCCATGCCTACAATTATCATATATGAGGAGAAAAAACACCAAAAGCTACGACCTACAAAATGACCATAGCATTGAATCGACACCAGCTGCTGACACAGTGTCAACAACAGTTATGACTAGTATCACAAAAGTAGTATTTATGACCAGACTATTGCACTGGAATGCACAAGAAATCTTGCTATTGTTTAATCACTCACTCTACAGATCTGAGATGTGGACACCCAGTGAACATGCTGTAATAACGTGCGGTGGAAATATTTGGTTAAGATAATAATCACAAAGTAATTAAGCTACATTTTTCAACAAATAAAAAGATCAATGTTAATATACTCAGTCAAAATTTACACCCAGTATGAAGTTGAGATAATGAGTCAGCAGAACAGTGCAGACCCAGACAAGCAGCAACAGCAGAAATCCCTGACATTTCATTTCAGCCATATGTACACACTAAAATTGATTTTCTATAATAAGCATTAGAGGCCTAACTAACAGTGTGGCACTTACATCAAATACAGCCTGAGTACGTCCCACTAGATCTTTATATGGACTTGTTTGAATATAATTATGTGTTTGGTCTGCAGTACAGCCAGGCTTCAATATTCCTTTTTGTTCCCGTGTTCCCTTTATGTGGCCTCCTACAGTTTAGCTTCTGTCTCAGTGACAAGAAAAGCACCTTCAGTCCTATATAATCATACACATTTCTGATCCCCACTTCTCTGTGTCAGCAAAGTGGTTATTTCTTACACATGTAGGAAGGACTGCAGTCAGGGGGTCCACTTTCAATATTTCCATGTAGTGGCTGTGGTGGTTATAGCCATTATGGTCTCTTAAGTGCACTTTGTCAGTGGGAGTCCTCTTTAAGAGCAGAGCACACTCTGGCTTCCAGCTGGTCTGCTGGAGGCCGAGTGTCCGGGTTTGAGGCGAGCATGTCTAAAAGCAGGGTGCACATTGCTGGACCAGGAGGGGGTGGCAGCGGGGGCGCTCTCTTAAACTTCATAGGGATACACAGCTGGAGGTCAGCATTCTCCCACAAGGCTTCCCCCAGCGGCATCAGCCAGCCTGAGCGACCCTTAGACACGTAAGCACCTAAAAAGGAAACACAAGGGCAGACACTGTTAAGTCATCATGCAGGACGCTCCGGGCTGACAGCAGTAAGACACACCACAGGGAGCCTCTTCATGTCAGTGATTGTGGGCCACACTTAGATTTGCAAGTAGTCAAGTGCCTACTGATGAGACATTTCTCTAGGTACTGCCGACAGAGCCAGAGTGCCCTTAAGACCACAACTGTGTGGAAGATTCTGAGAACACACGGGACACTCAAGCTCAGAATGCAGTGTTATTGAACGCTCTGTATATGACGTTCAGGACCTTAATATAGCAGCAAACCACTATTTGCAATGTAAAGATATAGCTGACAAATGGCATCCTGAGCAGAGAATCAAGTCACGCTCCCTCTATGTGTCGTAATCTGAGCGTCTCTGTGGTAAGCGTTTTCAGCCAGGCGTGCATGTTAGTGCATGTGTGTATCCTACTGGCTAGCTAGTTGGCAACACTTTGCTCATATGGCGGTTACCACTCATAATAGGATGGCATCGAAATGTAGCGCCCACCCTCTGGTTGCCCCCCAGTTAACACCGTTTGCTCCACCAGCACTGTTGCCATTGTTTAGTGGTGTTTTAGTACTTAGTTGCTAGCTGCCGGCTCAGACACCTTCATGTTGAGAACTGTGTGTAGACAACGCTCTGAATTTTCATATAGAGACCCTTTAAACAGTAACAGTACAATTACAATCAACTAACAATAAATGAAAAACATCAAAAATACAAAAGTTAATTGTCAATACATGGTGTTATTAAGACAAATCTCACTTAAAGGAACAAGATTTAAGGGAATTTAAGGGAGTCTCGTGGAGAGGACTGCAGATTGCAACCAGCTGATACTTCTCCTGATTAGAATTCCTTCAGTCTTCATTGTTCAGAGGGGTTTTACTGGGAGCTGAATTATCTACAGAGGTCTCTTTCTCTCCAAAAGAAACACACCAGATAAACAACACTGGTACAGTCAAAGAATAAAGCAGTTTCATGTAACAAATCAGTTTTTTTCCAATGCTGTTTGGCATGTCTGCGACGGGCGGCTTACCAGCCACGTTACTGTGTGCTTACCTTTTCTATCTGATAACTGAAGATCCAAGATGTTCGAGAGGTTTTTATTGCAAATCGAATTATCCACAGATGTCTCCTCCTCTCCAAAACAAACAGACCAAGAGATTTAAACTAATAAAAACACTAAATAAAACAGTTTCACGTCAAAAAAAATCTTTGTTTTCCCTATGCTGCTTGTTGCAGATAGGCTTTTAACTACAGTAGCTAATGCAAAATCGTGAATGTCCCTATCTAGAGCCAGTGTTTGGTTTGTCCATTCTGGGCTACTGTAGAAACATGGTTAGTGACCATGGCAATCTCCAAAATGAAGACCTGCTCCCTATGTCGATATAAAAGGCTCATTCTAAGGTAACAAAAACACGATTTGTATTTTCAAGTATGCAGTAAAGAAACTATACCTACTATTATATTTCATTTCTGCCAATAAAGCCTCCTAAATCCCACACTGAACTTTTAAATGTGATAATTAGTATGTTGGCGATACTGGTATGCCTTTAGGGATATTACTTAAATCTGGATATTGAGTTGAATGAGACAATTTCAGTATATCAGGATATCCAGCTGTCAAAACCGTGGGGTTGTTTGTATGTAAATACAATAGATGTTCAGTTTTCCAAGGACAAAGAAAAACGTTTAACCTGTAAATGTCTCTCACAATACTGAGGCATGATGGCATTTAGGAGATCTACCTTCTTTATACTGATGACATAAAGTTTAATTTATACATATTCTTGTACTTATTGTAGCTCTTTAAAATCTCCGAAGCACTTGTTTCCATAGTCATACAAAAACAAAATGTATTTCATTCATTATTTGGTCAAAATAATCCAACATCACATCATTTGATCATATCCATGATAAGACCAATGTGATGACCTTTACCTCTGTTAATTAAATATCGTCAGACAGCCAGAAGCACACGTTTAACATTCATGCTAGTATTTTTACTCCAATTAACCGTTCTACAGGTGGCAGTGTTGCATCAGGAGACAAAGCACTGCACCAGCAGAGGCAGGGGAGAAGACTGTTTGCAAGTTAACATGGAGGTAAACAATGCAGGTTTAAAAATGGCTTTGCAAATGTTTTGAGGGGGGAAATGCATTCAACATGTTGGTTGCGCCTAAAGGATAGGCAAAGGGACTTTTGGTGAGTAACACTGAATGTGAAAGAAAACTCCACAACTATTTTCATTGTCCATCAACAAGTCAATTACTTTCTTGCTTAATCGATTAGTTGTTTGGTCTATAAAATGTGAGAAAATGGCGAAAAATGTTTTATCAGTGTTTCCCAAAGCCCATGATTGATATCTCCTCTAAGGCTACAGGTATGGGGTGCTGTTTGTAAAGTTGGTCATGCTGAAAATAACAGCAACATTTTGTCACATTTAGCTTAAAATCATGTTTTAAAAAGTGGTGTGAATTTTTGAAAGTCACTTTTTACCACATTTAACACAATATTTGTTAACTCTGAAAATTTATTAAATAATTAAATCTAAATCTAAATGTTTAATCTAAAAGTTAAATCTAAATCTAACAGTTAAATCTAAATCTGAAAGTTAAATCTAAATCTAAAAGTTAAATCTAAATGTTACGCCTAAATGTTAAATCTAAATTTAAATCTAAATGTTAAATCTAAATGTTTTGGGTTAATGATGGTGAGGGACTGCCAGGGAAGGGGCTTGATGAACTGGTTGGTGAATCTTCAGAAACATCCGTAAGAAAGCTTGAATCCTGGAGAGAGGACCTACAGGAGAATATCTCCATTGAGGAGTGGGAAAGGGCGTGTACCAAAGCATAATTACAGACGGTGAATACACGCCTAAAATTTCTGCAGTACAACTGGCTGATGCGTACTTACATGTCTCCAGTTAAGCTTAATAAATTTAATAACGCCATACCAGATGTTTGCATAAAATGTGACAAGGAAAAGGGCACGATTTTTCATTGTTTATGGCAATGTTCTCAAATAAAGAAATTCTGGGAAGAAGTGAAACAGTGTATTGAGGAAATATTAGAGATAAATTTACATTTAGAACCAAAAATCTTTCTATTGGGTATTTACCCAGCTAACTGTAATATAAGAAAGAAGCATCGATTATTTATAGATATAGGCCTGTTGTTGGCCAAAAGAGTCATTGCAATTGCTTGGAAAGAGATGGATAGACCAAGGATAGGTAAATGGTTTTCAGAAATGACAGCAACTCTGCCCTTAGAAAAGATCACGTAAGCAGTCAAGGGTAAGCAACCAATTTTTGATCATATCTGGGGCCCCTTTAGAAATTTTCTTGCAAATAAAGACCTGTCTCGTTTGGTGGAAACACCTGGGGAGGACCCATAAGTGACCCTCTGCAGTTCACTCGTGGTTTGGTGGACATGGGTTTTGTATGGTTTGGGGCAGGAGTTTTGAGCCCCAGGGGTTGTATGTATGTTTTGTTATGTCTGAAAATAAATAAAGATATTGTTGGAAAAAATGTTTTGGGTGAAACTAAATATTTAACTAATACGTAAATTCAAGATGCCGGCAACCGGAAGTACCAAAACTTTTTCTGGAGAAATTGACTCTTGGACATAGATTACAATGATAATAACTACCCAAAATAAATCAGTTTGGAGAAACTATATTTTACGTGTACCTTGAGTTTTTAGTGTCACTTTTTTGTGGGACTTATAACCTGTAGCCATTACATTCAGTCACAAGGGGGCGCACTATGACTGATCTACCCCCGCTTGCCTCCACCCGGTGCAGTCTGCTGTTGCTCATACATGCCCTGCTGGCATGGCTGAATTGGCGTTAACCGAAAACATCAGGAGAGCCGTTTTGGCGGCCATTCACACATTTTCGGCAACCACCACTGAGCCAGTGCCACCACAGGCCAGAAAAGATCGCTGTTTATTCGTTATTTGACACTATCAACAGACTTTGACCTCCTCGAGCTTTTATTTTGGTACTTCCGGTTGCCGGCATCTTGAATTTGCATATTAGTTAAATATTTAGTTTCACCCAAAACATTTAGATCTAACATTTAGATTTAGATTTAACATTTAGGCATAACATTTAGATTTAGATTTAACTTTTAGATTTAGATTTAACTTGTAGATTAAACAGTTAGATTTAGATTTCATTATTTAATACATTTTCAAAGTTAACAAATATTGTGTTAAATGTGCTAAAAAGTGACTTTTAAAAATTCACACCACTTTTTAAAACATGATTTTTAGCTAAATGTGACAAAATGTTGCTGTTATTTTCAGCATGACCAACTTTACAAACGGCACCCCATATACAGCAAGCAAAAACATCATTTTCTGCAACAGTATTTTGGTTAGTGTGGACTTAACACCAGAGTGGCTAAGATAAACCTCATATTTACATGGTGTAACCAAACATCACAGCTTTATGATCAAACTAGTTTCAGCAGTTGGTTAGTGTGGACTTTATGCCAGAGTTTTTCAGTGTAGTAGTTTCAGCAGATTGCTTAGTGTGGACTTCAAACCCAGACTTAAGAGAGAACTTGCAGGTGCAACTTGCTGCTGGTGTTTTGAATTGATCTGGCTGATTGATTCAGGTGCAAATCACAAGTTCCATCACAATACGAAACAACAAAGATTCTATGGTCAACAATACAATATTTTCTGATATCACAGAGTCTGCCACCATACCATTTCAATTCAATTCAGATGACTGCCATTGATATGAGACAATGTCAGTAAATATCCTTATTGTGTTGTCTTGGCTGCTTGGCATTATCTGCCTGGCACTGGGCCCCTGGCACTGTTTGAATGTTTAGGAATGTGTCATTGGACAGGAAATGGTGATACAGATGTGCCAAGGAGATTTCAAAATAAAAGCCTATCTTGAAGGTGATGATATGTATCATTGTTTTCACTTTGCATCGATAATTTTGGATCGTTGATCATTAAATCAATATATCGATCCAGATTGAAGTATCGTTATGCCCTAACTGATTAGATTTTAGAAGCTGAGCAAAGTTAAAGTACCAACATGAACTTCCTCTTCTTTCTTTCATACTATTATAAAATGAATACTTCAGGGTTTTGGCTAGTGATCAGAATAATTAAGAAAGATAAAACCTGGGGCTCTGACTCCAATTTGTCTGTGTTTGGCATTTTCTACACTACATGCTTAATCAAAAAATTATTGGATTAATGAGGAGAAAAAAATCATTAGTTGCAACCTCCAACAAAAAAAATTAAAGCGCATTATCTGTGAAACTAATTAAAATAAATCAACTATTACTTAATCTCAAGGTCTCTTGACGTCCATTTTTAGTTTTAAGTAGAGTATATATTAGTTTTTAATTTTATATAGATATATATTTTTTTATGTTAAAAACACATCCATCATGCAAGTCTTCTTTCTCTGATGATGCTCAACACTGAACCCTGACCTATAAACACTTGAAGGGAAGTCTCTAGTCAAGTGGCCAGCAGTGATTTCCTAACCTGACTGAGCAAAGAGCCAACAAACACCGATCTCAAGAAGGACAAACACAAGAGGCTGTGTGTTGCTCCTTGACTCTGCTCTCTGCGCTCCCCTGCCTAGTCAAATAACTGTGTGGGTGTGTGGGTCTTGAGAGAGGATAAAGTAAAATAATGGAGCATTTTATCTGTCTGTGAAAAGCCTCCAGCTGCCGCTCCCCATTTCTTTACCAACAAAGAGGACTGTGATCGGGGCTGCTAAATTCCATTTTGGCCTTTTTTTTTTTTTTTTTTGAATCCACTGAAACCCCTCTCTCCCCCGAATCATAACCATTTCATTCAGCCTAATGGAGTATCAATGACTTGGGGAGGTTCTCAGGCACTAAACTTGTGGATAATGGTTCATATCTCCCTGCCTTCAAGTCAGTTCTGCCCTAACCCATTTTTTGTGAATAAAATGAGACATCTGTATAACAGCCATTTGGTTCCTCTCTGACAGTGGAGCGCAGAGCACAACTGGGCCCTCCCTCCATTAAGAGCCTCCTCATCCTATGGCCACATGGGGTTCTGACAGAAAAGCAGGACATTAAAGGAAGAGATTAAAATCTCAATACTGTTCTCCATAGATATACTGAATGCTGGCACAGTGCTTCTGCTTGCTCATATTCAATTGGCCAAAGCTGTGCAGACTTACGACATCAAAGTTTTATGCAATAACAACACAACAACAGCTGCATCTTCACCATCAAAATGTAACTGATCCTCAGTGATGTAGGCTGATGTTTTTAAAGGCACTGAGTCAAGACCAAAAGGTAGGTAAGAAGATGAAAAAAGATTTAAATAAACAATAAAGAAACTAGTATCTCACATGCTGCCAACAACAGCACTATTGTAGCCCTGGCTTGGCTAGACTTGGGGCACTGGACCAGTGAGGCAGGGATTTGCCACTCCATACAACACGGCTACTTGCCTGAAGGTGTGTCTTTAACTGATAACATGCTTGTCTTAAGCAAGGCCGATTTTACTGAGTGGCCAAAAGTGGAATTACACCATCATGAAATGCTATGGGGCTCAAAAAGACTTTTTCCCATCGACTTACACTGGGAATGGATGTCTGTGAATCAGTGGATACATTTTTTGAACATCACAACCCCCACAAAATGACTCGTTTCACCATTAGAGTTTGAGCTATTCTGTCCAATAACATTTGGAAAGTCTAGAAGAGCCACATGATTTAATAATTTCATCCCCATAAAGTTAGCAGAGTGCTAATCCAGAAGTCAGCCACTCAGCCGGTGGAAGTTAGCTGCTTGGCTGCACTCTGCCGTGCTCGAGAACAGTAAGTCTGTTGTGCACTTGCTCTATGGGCCCCACAGAGCAGAAGATGTGGGTACTTTCATGCCGTGGAAATTGAGTTTTTTTGGTTTAATGCTCTACTGAGCAACTTTAATGGGAAAGAACGGGACCCCGCCTCCAATGCTGTATCCAGAACTCTTTATACATCCATAGTCTTGAGTCCGCAACATTTAAAAGCAGCGCATTCTTTAGTGCTGTTTACTACTGCACTGTGCAATGACTGTTGGTAGCCAGCTACTTATCATCATGGATTTCTTATGATTTTGTTTGGTATCTACTGCTTATTGCTTAAAACGGAGATGGACCTAGAATCATCCCTGAATAATGATGAGCCCATCTGATGTCACCGTAGTAGAGCTTCAACTCTCTGTCCGAACCTGATCGAGCCTGACCCGACACGCCGGGTTCAGGCTGGGCCAGGCTTTAATTTCTAAAAAATTCCTCGGGCCTGAATCGGGTTGGTTCACACCAATTTCCTGCTGTTCTTTTTTTAATGCAGCCCTAGCAGTCTGTGTAATATCATGGATAATGTATGGACTGTGTGCCATTAACTAATAGGAGTACGCACACACATCCAAACCAACGAGGGCAGGTGCTGAGCTGAGATGAATCCCTTACACACTGCAGGGTTCCATTATCCACTTATCTATTACACCAAGGCGGTGATGTTTTGAGCAAAACTGCTCTTCGTGTGTTGCCATTAACCCATTACAACTCATAAAAATGTTGAGAAATATAATTAGATTTAAACAGACAAATCATTAGAATTAGAGGGTCATTCGCTCACATACTGTTCACAAACTCCAGTGCACTGCACAGGAGACACATGAAACTGACCACTCTCATGTGTAAATGGCAAGAACTGCATTGGACTGGAGGTAATATGAAAGCATGACAGGGAAGGAGGCTGCACAGCAACTTGGTTGGCAGTGTTTGCCTCTGCCTCCCCAGCAGTAGGAGAGATGCGCATAACATGCAGCGAAGAGCAGTTATTAACATCTGTGCACGGCATTGCTGTAGACCAACGTGCACACCTAGCACGGGGGCACTCCTTGCTCTGCCGTTGTGTGTGAGATGCAGAGCTGATAACAGACTCTTGTAATGACAGAGGGAAGAGAAGAAGAAGAAATGGTGCAAGGAGACATGTCAGTGCTTAGCTTGTAATAAATGTTTTAATGGATTTTTTTTAAGGTGAAAATCAAGATTTTTAATCAGGCTTGGGTCCAAAACTGCTGCCTTGGCTCAGGTGGTCTATCTTGGGCACAACTCAGTGCCTTTAAAGTAGTAATGGAAACGCCAGTCAGCGCAGCATGGTTTGAGTCGTCACAGCCAATACAAAAGCTCCACTGGACGAGCAAAGGCTGAATTACACACTGTCCACTTATATTATAAGAATTAGAGCTACTATAATTTGTATCAAAAAGTACATAGCATGAATCATCCATCTATTTGCCATTTAGATTTATGATTGTACCCTCCATGGTTGATGAATGTATGATGTATGGTATGTGACATTTTTAATATGTGCCAGTTAATTAAGTCAAACTCGATTCAGTGCGATGCGTCATCAACCGGACCGCACACTCAACCTTTTTAACCTTTCTGTGAGTGCTCTGACTGATGAGGGGGATACAAAATGACAGGTCAATGCTGATGTGTTACCCAACATGGCAACACTTACCCATATATGCGAAGATACAGACAAAATCTGTATTTACATATTAGCATGTCGATGTGTAAGTTTATATCTCCCCCTGCCAATGTCCGGTCGGATGCTGCTTTGGGCTGCTCATGCAGTTTGGTTTGAGGCATCAGACATTCTCCATCTTTTCCTCTCTTGTCTTTTCTATTGACTCTTCACTGTGCACTCACCCAGTTGTTCCTGTGTAGCCCCTTCTTCCAGAAAGGTGATTCTCTCCAGAACAGCCCAGAACATCACACCCAGGGAGAAGATGTCTGCCTGGGCTGTGTAGGTCAGTCCACCCCACACCTCTGGAGCCATGTAGAAGTCAGAACCACAAGTGGAGGAGAAGTGCTGCCTAGTCAGATCACCGTCCACCACACCTTCACTCATCTTGCTCAGACCAAAGTCTGCCACCTGGAGGATGGACAGGCAGATTCATTAAATTAGACAGAAAGTATGCTTTCTATTGGCATAAAAGTTTTTTCTTTCACTAATGTATGACTCCAGAACCTTTTCTTTTAGGCCTGTCCCTTATGTAAAAGAGTAAACAGTAATGTCCTAATGGAGGATGCTTTATTTTTCTACTACATAAAAATGTGTAGAGGAGGGCTGAGATATGGACTCACACTACACTGCAATATGCGGAAATGTTAACTCAATAGAGCGGAAAAGATCAGTCCATTAAAACTGGTCTGCCTATGCAATATAAAAACAAAAATACCTGGTGGTACCTTGGTGCTACATGACCAGAGAAAACTGAAAAAGGGACTGAGGCATTCACTCAAGAGGTAGACAACTTGCAACTATTAGAATGCACTGTGCCACACCACACCAATAAATGCTCCTGCTGGTAGGCGAGGTAATGTGAATCCCTCTGTTTGACAGAGTGGCGGCAGGCTGGTAACTAACAATTTTGTATTACAGTTAAGCAATACAAGCTAAAACATGTTTCTGAAAACATCTGAGGTGAAATAAAGGCTACTCAGTAGCATTACCTTGGTTTATACTTGATCAGTGCTGCTTAGTTTTAGTGTTTGATTGGATTTCAGTCCGAGTTAGAGAGACAGTGAGGGGAGAGAGAGAGGATCCACTTCTGAACTCTGTCTGTGGTGGCAGTATGGGTGGTGGGCAATATGAAAATGCTGAAGTACAGCCTGTAGTTTGAGCAACAGCCCTAGAGAGCCAGCAGAACTCCACCACATGACCCACTTTGTGTCATCTAGCAGAGTTTTGCTGGGCGAGCGGCGGGGAGAGATGTTCATTTACAAATACTACCCACATTGTTATGACACAAAGCTGGTTATCAATCAGTGAAGTATCCATTTAAACTATTAGTCATCAAGTCCATCAACAAAGAAAAACATTTTCAATTTTTAAAAAATATTTGCAGATTAACTATTTCAATCGCCTCTTTAATAATTTTAAGTAAAAATGCAAATTATCTTCCAATTCCAGCTTGTCAAATGTGAATAGATGCCAGTGTTCATTGTCTGCTGGGATAGTAAAGTGAATATCTGTGTATTTTGGACTGCTGGTCTACCAAAACAACACATTTGAATATGATACATATTTTCTGCACCATTACCAAGATTACATTTGGATAGAAAAAGGGAAGGGCCTGATGTCGTGATTGGAATATAAAAATCCAAGTCATGCCATGCTGTTATGAATTGGTAAAGAAACTTTTGTGTTTCTCGCATGCCTCTACAGAAAATGACAAACATTTTGATTTACTGATTGATCAGGGACCATGGTTAACAGCAGCATTTATCCAGTTGTATGCTAAGTACTCCCCAAGCACTTGCATTTTCACTTAAAACCTTAGTATTGGAGTCCAGCTTTGAAGAGAGCATAGTTAAGTTTCACCTTTTGCCAGTAGTAAATAGAAAGGTTTTGGTGAAAATGCATGTGTTTAAGAAGTACTGAGCATATGACTGGCAGGGGTGGGCAATACGACCCTAAAATAATAAAATTATATTTCAGAGTATTTTTGTAATAATGATATTCTTGACAATATGTCAAATTAGTACATTTTTTAGAATTGATTTAAGTACTTAGAGTTGCAACAAAATAAGTGACATAGTTTTACATGTCAACCTAACAGCTTGCCTTCAAATATTCAGTAAAAACTAAACAAAAATGGTCTCAACAACAACAGTAACTTAGAGAGAGATTCAGATTCTGTATACAATATTAATAGTACAACAAAATAAAATCTTGCACAAATTACAGATTTAAACAGCTCCCACATAAAAAAATGTATACTGGGATGTATATATATAAATCAACAGGTGATTTCCTTCTTTTAGCAAAATCCTAAATGATTTAGCTGTTTTTCTTCCACTTGGACCTTTATGCTCTGCCATTACTCCTCTAATCATCACGCTATAACCTGTGACAGGCTGTTATGCTACCATAACTATCTCACATTTACATAAATGTAGTTTTTTTTTTTAGCCACAAGCGTCATCTAGGTTTACAGGACCAACAGTTTATGACAAAATCACTCGATGACACCAACACCCATGTGCGCATGGTGAGAAAGGGAGCGGGAGAGACACTATGCTGCTGTCAGAGGAGCTGCTGAATGAGTTCCCTCTGAGCAGTAAAATGTTAAAAGAGTCTGAGAAGTCTGGGGCTGTCCAACATTCAGGATGCCACAGTTCACACTACTGAAGCTGCTTCTGTTTTTGGAACCATCGCAGAATATTCAATCACTTTCAACCATGCCAACAGTATGACATCAATATGTCAACAAGTCAAAATATTGTGAATATCACAATATGAATTTTCCATATCATATTAGAAATTATACAGGTATTGTCGTGAATGAGACGATATGGCACACCCCTAACGACTAGATAAATCAGACTTAGATTATACTGCACAAGTTGTGTAAGAGTTTGTAAACTGATTTTTGATATAGTTTTGCTGTTGTAAACTGTGGTTAATCAATATGTTCTGTTTTCTGTGGAGGCATGCAAGAAAACCAATGTTGGAAACCAACAGTGCATGACTAATTAATTTACAAATGGTAATTTTGTGGGTGAAGTAATCCTTTAAAGCATTTGTGGATTGGAGGGTACAAATTCAACCTTATTTAAAGCATTTTTATCTTAAATTATTCTTTCATTTTGATTTTTATCATATTGTATATTGTGTCTCAAAGTTATTGCTACTGTGAAAACCAAACATCCCCCGAAAGGAAAAACAATTAAGAACAACAATGCTTTCAAAGTTTCCAACAAGTTGTGTACTAACTCTAGGATATCATCACTTATGAGACACAAACATTGTCACGTCAAAACTGCTAGCCTACCTTGACAACAGGACCTGCTGGTGTCACACAGACCAGCACATTGTCAGGCTTTAGGTCTCGGTGGGTGATACCCAGACTATGGAGGAAGGCCACTGCACTGCAGAGCTGCCGCACCACGCTGTGGTTACGCTGGGAGTCTGGTGGCCTGGAGAGCAGATACTGATTCAAGTCGCCCCCATCACAGTACTCCATCACGAGCCACAGGGCCAAGCAGCGCAGCGGTCCGGACTCCTCTTCATCCATGTGGGCCGGTCTCTTCCTGGCTCTGTTTTGAGGCCTTTGTGGGGTTGTATAATCACATGCATTTGATTTAGTCTTGTCCTGAAGCTTAGACCTGGCCTGCACAGTGTTGGTCTTGTCCTGAAGTGTGGGGACAGAGTTAATCCTCCGCTGGGAGTTATTCCTTTCCTGACTTTGTGGTGCTCTGACGACACTGCCCTTCAGTACACTCTCAACTAGACGTGGAGGCAGTTTTCCTGGTTTTAGAGGCTTCAGGCTCCTTGGCCCAGTCTGCAGGAGGCAGCTGTGGAGTGCAATGACATTTACATGGTTCTTGGCAGTGGCTCTCATGGCCCACAGCTCCTGCAGGTAGAGTTCAATGCATTCAGGGTTTCTACAGGGCAGCCGTTTGACAGCCACCCTCTGTCCTGTTTTGGCCATATGGCCCTCAAAGACCACACCATAGCTGCCTCGTCCCACCTCCCTTTCTAGGGTGTAGAGCTCCTCCATCTGCAACAGGGGCTAGAGCCTGATGGGGGTGATAACAAATATAAAATAAGTACGTTTAGCATGATAAAACTGACATGTAGCGTCAACATACAAAACTGTCAAATGAGTGTCTAACGTTAGTATTAACAAAAGTGTAATTGTAAAATAACGTTAGCCGAGGAACAAGCTGCTTCACTTTAGGAGACTATTTTTAAATGTACGTTATTGTGGGTGTCTCTAAATGAAGCTGGGGAAGCTTCATGAAACCCAACTGGAATTCTTAACGCTAACGCAACGTTACACTTTACCTGATTGTTTTTTCAAGTCGAAGTACGATACGTAAACGAATGTAACGTTACTATGTTATACAATTTACCTAAATTTTCAAAATGTCCTCGAGACCGCATGAACATAGTTACAGAGTCCATTTCACACGGTGCTGTCTAACGTTAGTATAAACAACAGTTAAACTGTACTGACATTAGCTACTAATTTTTAAGTTTGCGTTATTGCGGGTGCCTCTAAATGAAGCTGGAGAACCTTAATTAAACTCAGCTGGGATTCTTACCGCTTACGTTAACATAACGTTACACTTCATAACTACCATAACGTGACAGAGGACTTACTCACCAAATAACTAATCTTTAATTGTTACCTGTTTGTTTTTCAAATTAAAATAAGAAGTAAAGTATGACACTTAATAGTTACTAGATAGTAATAGATACTAGTTAGGCAACTATGCGTTGTCTAACGTTATAGACACATTAACGTTAACGTTTTCAAAGGGGAAGCGATACACAATTCTCTATCCTAAGCTGACCTCATTATTTTGATTTCAAACTAACCCACAAGACTTCAGTTTACATTACCAGCAGGAAATCGACTTGTATCTGCAGTCTACTTGATTAACAAACCGTCTCGCACAATATTCAACGAACTTCGTTAGTTATTGTTGATAAACAAATGAAATAAAATGGCAGAACAACATGTACCACCGAACAAATGAACAATTGCGACAGACTTCCGTGTCTACATTCAGATCGTCCCGCTCTGTGTATGTACCTTGTGATTGGCTACGGACATTCAGCCGCGTTTTGTGATTGGTTGGTAGTAGAGCCGTAGAGCGTGATATAATTCGAACTGTCCAGCGTAACAGGAAACTGTCACATACTGTCAGCTGGGTTCAAAAGGTATGGGAACGGACTATTTGAGTAAAATATCTCAGTACTTGTTCCACTACTGCTAGCTTTGCATCCATTAATGTTTCCATCAGTGGATGGGAAACTTATCATTGAAACACTGTACCACTAATAAAAATTAACTTCCATCAGGACGCATGAAAAGGTGACATTAATTAAAGTGCGTCATTTTGCGTTGGAACGCTAAGTATGGAAATAAATATTATTCAGCTAAAAAGTGTCAGTAATTGCATGGAGTAGGATGTGGGCGATTAATCGGTTAATCATCACTAATGACCACGGACCCCCCCAGCAGATTTGTTCCGCCCCACTGATGACTCCATGGCTATGGCCTTGAGTCAGACACTCAGTCAATAACATGAGGACTTATCATAGTCGCCATGTAAACATTTAATTTTAGATGCACTATATTTACCAGTTAGCAAGAAACTATTATTGTATTATATTTAAATTATTGTTGAATTTTTAAATTCCCCATGGTCCTAGGACACATCATATGTGATAAATGCTTCCGAAAACAACTAACCAAATATAGATTTAACATAGCAATATTTCATCAAAACACTTTATTCTACACCTCATTTAAAATTTCGTAAAAAATGAACTGTTTGCATGAACTAACCAGCCTGCACGTCAAGAGTGAAATACAGAGGGTTTTTTCTACTCCAGGATTTTATCTTCAACTTTTAACTTGTAACTTCCAAACATCAAAGAGTAAGTGAAGTAAGGTGGAGGGAGGGTTATGCATTTTCCATCAGAATTATCTGTAGCTTCAGGAGGGGAGAGTAAATAACAAAACAAAAAAGATTAAAAAAAATAAACACAAAAAAAACCCAAAGTCACACCCCAGCCACTGCCTCCTCTGATAAGTAAAGAACAGTCCCTAACAAAACCTTTTCATTTTGCCATATTTTTTAAAAACTATTAGGCACTTTAATAGAATTTGTTCAGACTAAATATATGCTTCAGTGGGTCCTCAGTTTTCAGCACTGACAAGCATTTTGTAAAAAAAAATAATAAGAAAGAAAAGAAAAAAGGAACCAAAAAAAAAAAACTAATGTGCTGAGAATGCCTTAGTAAAGTGATGAATCTGAATAGCTAGTCTATTCTGAGCTGGGACAGTTTTGTAATCAAGCTATTTAATTTAGCAAAAAAGCACTGGAAGTGCAAAAACACCAAAGTTCCCTCATTGCTGCAGTCCCATTTAATCACAAAAGACCTTCAGAACAAAATACACACTTATACACACACGCACAATGAGTGGGTGCTGCATCAGTATCGACTGCTTTTTGGTGGAGGAGCGGCAGCCGTGGTGATGACAGATAACAGCACTGGTGTGTTTGTGTGTGTGTGTGTGTGTGTGTGTGTGTGTTTGTTCTTCTGAGAGAATATAATAAGAAACATGGTGATTAATTGCACTGAAGCACACTGAAAGAAAAAAAAGAGCTGTGAAGTGCATGTGTGTGTGATGTGTGTGAGTGTAATGTGATCCATAGCTTTTCTCAGCGATGCCAATCATGAATACTCTTCATTACTTGAGGAAGATGGAGTCAGTCACACTTGACTTGTTTTTATCTCGAAGCAAATGCCCTCTATTCTATTATCATATCTCACTTGCTTTGACAGATATCTGGATGAAGACATTAATATAGTGTTCATTCTGGCTGTAGAATTTATTAGGAGAATATTTTGTGGGGGACCACTCAAAGGTGCCAGAATTAAATTTCCCGACAAATTCAATAAAGCATTCCAGGCACCCCAAAAAGATGTTAACAAGTCCAATAAGAATTATAGTTTTAATCACCTCTGTTTTTAAACTAATTGTGTTTCTGTGGGAGGTTTGCTTGCTAATTATGGACTCCACCAACAGGAGGGGCAACAGTAATTATTTCCTTAATCGAGGTCAAAACCCTTGCATTTAATCCTGAGGTCTACCCTGCACTCCCCACACACAAAGAGTAAACATCTTGTCAGCATCCCGTACTCAATTTCACAGCAGTCACTCTTCTATAAATAATGGTTTTCCTCCTCACTAAGCCAGCTTTTCACTGGAGAGTCTGCCACATTGTCCGCCACCATCCTTGTGTCTTTATTGTGTTAACCCAGTGTACTTACGTTTCATTATTTCAGGACAAAGAAAGCGCTGTTCTGGTTTCAGATGCCCCTCTGTAACTGCAGCAATGAAAATATCTGAAGGGAGTTATGTAATGAGATCGATATATATAAACACATAAAATACTGCTGTACGTCTCACCAAATGCTTACACCCTAAAATAAAAGTTTCCTGGGCTTTTCGGTGGTTTGACACTGCAGATTTTCTGAGCAGAGGTGTAATTCTTCTTCCATGCAAAATTACGCTCTCTTTTGGGATGGAAAATGCATTTTTTTTTTATCTGGCAAAATTCATTTTCAACCCTGCTGTTAATAACACTCACTTGTGTCTTGACAGGTGAAAGCCCAGAGCCGCCATAAACCTTCGCAGAGATACCCCCATCCCGCCCGCCCTGCTGGTTTCACATCGTTGTGTTTCATTGTGGAGGAGGACAGTAAAACACCTCAGCTGGATGAGATGGAGAAGAGACTTGAACAGTGGATATCATCCAAATCATGGTCAGTTTTGGCTCGGTGCTAACCAGCCATCATTCAGCATTTTTTCATCCGTAGAACCACTTTAGGCTCTTATTAATCCGCTCAGAACTCAATTGTGTTTCAAACACACAAAAAATGTTGTAATAGTGGATTTCTACTCTAAATGCACTCATAAATCATTAGCATTTTTTTATTAGGATATGTAAATATATGTTTTTTTCTGTCCATTCCAGTGGGCGGAGAATCAGAAACCATCTAATAGTAATAAGAATAAATGGACCTTTTTCAAAATTAGTTTTTCATGAATGGTTAACTCATACAGGTGAATTAAGTAATGCTTTTAAAACACGTTGCATATAACCCAACTTGGTCAATATATTTACATACGTACATAAAACTAAAGACAACAAACATCTTGTATCACGAATATACAACAGATCTCTAAAAAATTATTCCACTGTCCAGGTCGAACAGAAATGGGAGAGGGAATCGGGCCTGGACGTATCTGAGGGTGACTGGTATGATATTTGGGTGGGTCAGGCTAAGACCACTAACTCCAAGATCCTGGTGGAAGTTCTGCTGGAAAGAGTAATACGATATTTTGTGGCTCCAAAATTGAAATTTATCCAACAGGGTTCTCAGGGGCTGGATGCTGGAGGCTGCACAGTAAAGCAGTGGCAGATCATTTTCATATTTTTGGGGGTTGCACATTTATCCATTCATATAACCAAGAGATAGGAAATAAGGAACAATTTCAGAATAGAACATGATTGTTCTTTGAAATATTACTTGGCAAAAATCTCCAGACACTCTCATGACCCAGGACAAATACCCTTACCAATTACTTTTTGCTGCAAGCATGAACACCATCACACAGAAGCTGGCTCAGTGCTCGGCAGGAGACTGGACCCACTAAGAACTGTGGTGGAGAGGGGCACATTGAAGAAACTGAAAGCTATAATGGACAATAGCAGACACCCTCTCCACAGCCTCCTGGAGTGACAGAGGAGCAGCTGCAGCAGTCGGCTCATCTCGCTGCATTGCAGAACAGAGCGTTTCAGGAGATCCTTCATCCCAACGGCAATAAGACTGTTTAACACCACCTGGATACAGTCGCACACACACTTACACACATCACATTAGCCACAAATGGACTGGACTGTGGAATGAGCAATTTTAATTTAATTTTAATTTGATTTCTAATTTCTATTTATACACTTATTTTAACTTATTTTATTTTATGTCCATTTTAATATCACTGTGTTGTTGATGAGGGGAAGTGTAGTTGTTGTTTTTTATAAGCTGCTGGACAGTTGAATTTTTCTTCAGGGATGAATAAAGTTCTTTCTATTCCTATTCTATTCTAGAAGTAGCTACAGGTAACCCCCCCCCTTCAAAAGACAACTAGATTGCAGTTATTAACAAAATTTGTTGTGTGGAGAAAATTACATTTTCTTTAAGACTGCAAGTTGATCTATAAATAAAATACTGGAAAAATGGACTACATACACTAAAGAATGTAACCTATTGTCTGGGTAGTTGAAAAACCCTGTTTTGTACCATTGTGTGGCTCTTACCAACTCCTGTTCTTACAGGGAAATTCTGGCATTGTTTTGGCAAAATACTACGTTTGCACTGCTCGTAAGGTAAGGTAACAGAAGGTAATGAAATGATGACAAGGAAGACAGAAGCCTTAGTTTTCTGTTGCAAAAAGGATGAATGCTGCATTTATTATGGTTTTTAGTTTAAATCGGCTTAAATTGGCTTAAAGGCTTCTAACCATATAAGTCTTTGCATTTGGGTGGAGTCAGATGACAGGAATCATAGATCTAGACATCCTAGAAAAGTTATGTTAATGAAATGTACGCAGGATCTGAACAGGATAAAGCATCTACTAAATCTAGTTTTTCAGGCTGTTCTCATGCACTGTTTGTACATTTTCTTACCTAATGTAATGCAGCCAGATTAGTTAATATCCCACATAATCATGAGCTACTTATTTGTGCATAATTCATGTATTTTGGAAAGCTGCGACCAATGTGCTAAGGGGAGTAAAGGAAACACAGGATTTTCCTTTGGGATATTTCCCTGGAGACCGTAGTTTGAAACTGTGTGAACATTTTAAGGTATGTCCTTACCATGTTTCTTTTCCTAAACCTAACCACAGTAGCTTGACTTGCATAAACCTAACCCTTCCTAACTTTACGTTAATTACTTAACATCAGTCATGGTGATATCATACATATACATATCATAGGATATCATACAAACTGTTGTGTGAGGATACTTTGAGTTGATGTAAGAAGTAAAACTTGGTGTCGGAGCCATTAAACCAAAAAGTGGAATTCACTCTATATGCTAATTTATGTATATGCAAATGTAGGGGAATAATGCCAAGAGCTTATGTCTCTTTATTGGAAAACAGAGTTCATTATAGGAAACTGTCTTGGGACAGATAATACATTTAAGCTGATTGTATAATAAGTTCAGTTTTTATGTCAGCCATCATTTTCACCATTTTTAAATGGAGCATATAAAACACCTTGTCAAGTTTAAAGTGTTGTTTTCTTTCTTATTAAAGCTTTTTTTCATCATTCTCTGATTCATGGTAAAGGAATGTGCTGATGAGAATAACTATTTATCATGCTTCCATTGATACAAATCAATACGTTTTTATTATGAACCCTCTACAGTTTTAATGCTGTGATATGGCTGTTTGCAAACCAATTACACGTTTCTATAAAAGCTTATTTGCGTTTCTAATCCTTTAGTGAATCCATTAGTGAATGATGAAAGCTTAGAAGTCTTTGTTGTTTTTCAACACTGGAGCGGGTTGGGCTCCACTCCATGTCCGAAATATGTATATTTTAAAGATGATCTATGGGAATAATAATATTCTCCTTTAACAATGATACATGGGTTCATTTTAGAGATGGTGTGAATGACAAACACCTCAACCACAGCGACAACAGAGCAACCTGTGACCAGACCTCAGGGTATATGTGAGAAAACAAACATGCTGACTAGTGTCTATTGAAACTATTAAATCTCCATTTTTTTGTTGTTGTTTTTTTAATATAAATTGGGAAAAGCATATTGATAACCCAAAATTTTGAGACAATATAGGATGTCACTGGATTTTGCTGGATGTTCATGATGAATAAAGAACATTTTCAAATCATCCATACCAAAACAAGGTTTTAATGTGATGTGGCGCCAAGTTAAGCTTGACCTTCTCCGTCATCAAGGCAATCAGTGCCTCTTGGCCACCAGAGGAAGCATTTATGTACACTGGACAGCCAGCTGAAAACCGCGATATCAATGACAGACAGGCCTCGCAACGGCTGCTCGTTCTTCTGGACTCCTTATCTCAGCTGCACCGAGGGCTCTGTCTATGTACCCAATTCATCCATCACTATCAGACCCCACACAGGTCCAGGGCCAGCATTCACACTCTCACGGGGAGCTAAAGCTAATGGCAGCTCAGGTTCTCGAGGGAGTTGGATTTGAAGTGTGACTTCAAGAGCTAAAAATTGGGTTTTTGCTGTGGCTGTTGTTATTTTCACTGACATAATCATGTATTTCCATCACTTGTACTAAAAATCAATTACCACTGAGCCCTCATGGCATGGTTCTAAGGATTGCAATGTTGGTTCTGCCGCTAAGGGAATGGATTGGTCCATCCACAGATGAAGTGACTGAGGGGGCAATTAAAAATGTGAGGGGGCAATTTTTACATAAAATAAAATTTATTGATTTAATCTTGCAAAAGCCTCAGAAAGGTTACATAACAAAAACATAAGGCTACTGTATCAAAATCAAAGAATACATTTATAAATCAGAGCTCTCGCATAAAAACATAGAGCAGAGCGCTAAATAGTTTTTGAACTTATTAATGATTCTCTGTCAAAATCAGAAGGGGGAGGGGCGTAGAAACAGCCCCCAACTGCTGTTCGAACAGCTGGAGGCTTGCAGATTTCTCACTCTTGTTGAATGTCCCTTCACTTCCCTGTCATTTCCCTTTCTGTCTGTGGGTTGCTACAATGGGGTAAAACTTGAATTATGGCCAAAAGTTCTATTTACCATCACAAAAAGTGAGCAGGATAAGAACAAAGTGGCATGTTCTGTGTGTGTCCTCTGATCTCCTCCACTCAATATCAGGACTATGGACAGCACCATTCAAGTACACAAATCAGCGTAACTATAACTTGCAGCATTCACAGACAAAGCGTTTGTCTTTTGCTGAAAATATTTTTCCCACAAATACAATATGCTAAAGTTTCAGCACGAGCCTATGGCATTTTACATTGTGTAAATTAGCCTAGTGGCTAGTGGACATTAACAAAGCAAATTATATAAGGTAACATTACAAAATTGTTTTCCAAACAAATACGACATACTAATGTTATTGGCACAAACCTATGGCATTTTACATTGTATAAATTAGCCTAACAAATAGCAGAAATTTCCTCCAACCATATGAAGCCAGGATAAATCACACACAAGACATCAAATGCTATTTTGTGGGGGCTTTATTGTCCTCACAACTTATTGTTTCTTATCTGTGAAATAAAAGTAAATAGAAGCATTGTTTCCTCTGACGGAAATGGTTTTCAGCTCACAAGAGTAGATAGGAAGTCTGCATTGCCGCAACGTGTAATTACATTTCTGGGGAGGTGCACGTCACGTTGACGCAGAGCCTACACAGTAGGTGTGGCATTGATTCAACGCAGAAGTATAAATCCCACTTAAGGGATAGTCACAATTATCTCTGCCAGTCCCTTTGTCCTGTTTGCTATTGTTCTGTGGATACATAAAGCTTAAACAGAGGGAGCAAACAATATAACTGAAGAGGCTCAGCCCCCTAAAGGGTATTTTTTATCTTTTTAATCTTGCAGTTTCTATCTTTTAGTCCCTTTAGCCTTTATTGCTATTTTTATCCTACTTCCTGCCCTATACAAATGAACTGTGAACTGTTTTTTTTTGTTTGTTTGTTTGTTTTTAATTTATGTTTATGTTTGTGCGAATGGTTGTATGTGGTCAGTGGACTGTAGAAACTAAATTGGGGGTAAATTAAGTTTTCTGAACTGAACTGGACTGAACCGAAAACTTTTATGAAAATAACATTTTGTAATATTTGCTGAAACTGTCACTATATCCACAAAATATATGAGACAGGTAGTCTGTGAAATAAAAGCCATGCCCCTCCTCCTTCTCCCATTTGCTCTAATGGCATTGCTAGAATCTACCACAGCGTACCAAAAACAACCAATCAGAGCTGAGGAGTCTCTAACACAGCTGTCAGTCATGTCAATCATTGCTCATAAACTGAAGTCAGACTGTCAAACCAGGCAGCGCTAATCAAATATGAATCAAGATTCTGTTGCTGCATTGTCAATTTCTCACCGCAAATGTTTTCAGAAACATATTTCAGTAGGTGGCACAGTGGTGCAGTGGTTACCATCCTTACCTCGTGTACTGCTGTGTGGATATAGTGTGTGTGCATGGTGTGGATATATACAAATATTGTATGACATTAAGTTATTTTCATGAATGTTACCAACTATAGCTTTAATAACCCTCATGGTGCTATAATACCTCAACAATTACGGGATGAACTGCCATTACATGTTGTGCAGGCTTCGATGGTCCTCAGAGAATGAATCCTAATGATTTTGGTTTTCACTTACCCAGTGAAATATCTCTACATCTACTAGATTGATTGGCACAAAATTTTGTAAAGACATCCCTGGCTCTCAGCCCATGTAGCCTAGTGACTTCGATGATGCCCTTGACTTTTTCTCTAGCACCACCCTGAGGTAGATATTTCTGGTTTTCAGTCAAATCACTTGGCAACCATTTAATGGATTGCCATGAGATATGACATTGCAGGGCTTAACAATAATGATTGCATGATTTCATGGGGAAAGTAAAATACTGGGACTATCGCAAGGCTAACACATAGAGACAGACAACCATTCACGCTCACATTCACACCTATGGACAATTTAGAGTCACCAATTAACCTATCCGCAACCTGCATGTCTTTGAACCCTCTTGCTGTGAGGCTTTTTGAGATCAGTTCATCTCCTACTTACTTACCTACTCATAGTAAACGAAATTTTTACAAGGGGTGCCCAAACTTGTGCATGCCATTGTATGTATTGTGCAGTTTGCTGCAAGTTTTAGAAAAAAAAAGGATAAAAGTGGGTCGTTTTTTGGATGCACATCAAGTTTCCAAAAAATGTTGCTGGAGTGTCATAACAAGGGCCAACAGCATCTTGTCTGCACGGCGGCTCAGATGCCAACCAGTGTTAATAATTGATAATCGCCAATGCAAACAATTTATATGGGGGCAAGTAAATTTGACTTAGGGCAAGTAGATATCTGGCCCTCTTGCCTGACTGGACAAGTGAAAAAAAAAAAAAAAAAAAGTGTTGAACCTTTTATTCATTATCACCGCAGAAGACTTGTAATATCTTCGGTGATCTCTTACGTCTAGCCCCCATTATCAGGTCAAAATTTTAAATTGGCTTTGGCTTATGACCAAATACTTGCAGAACTAATCATATTCCCAGCCTCAGAGCTTTTTCACTGAAAACGGAGGCACACTGAAAACAACACTGAACCACGACAGCCACAGCCAGAACAGTGAAGTTGTGGGCTAGACAGCTAAACGATGAGCTGAAACAAGGTGAAGCAGAGATGAGCTGCACATGTATAGCTATTTATAGGTTTATCACAGACCCCTTTTGTTACATTGCTTTCTCTTTGTCATTTGATACATTATTATTAAAATATCAGTGATGCTTCATCTCCATTGCTATTGTTCTTGTTAACATCATTGCCTTAACTGAGCATGTTTTATAGACCGTACAGTGGCTTACAGAGGAATCTATGGGGACGTTGGGGAAGGGTCTTGCTTTCCATCCCCGAATCTCCTGCATGACTCATTGTACCCTCCTCTCTGCAGACCCATTCTGGCTACTACTCGGTCCATTGACAGCCCTGCTCTACATTGTTAATTCTTTCATTCACATTATGAATTAAGTCTCCTATTCAGGTGTGCCATCACCACCAATAAAAAAGTGTTTGTTGTTTTTCTCTGATCCAGCACAAACAACCTTATCGACCCATGATCATCTCCATGGCACTGCTTTTCTCACTTGTACTCAACTTGAATTTCTGGAGTAAACATCCAATTTGATGTGCTATTGTTCACCTGACCTTGGCAGCGGGTTGGCATCGAGGTTGTGGGTTTTATGGACACCTTAGACATAGGAATTCAGGAGCAATCTCACAGCGGATGATGCGTATTTTTAGAGTCCCATTAGTTGGCTCAATGAAGACGAAACCGGTGGCGTAGGCGATGCTTCCTACGTCAGCGTGGGTCACGGGTTGTGTGTCTGTCCAGGGTTTGTGCGTAACAGAATGGGGGAATCCACCCCTCTCTCTAGCCCTCCTCTATGATGTGAATGGTGATATACAAGGGACAGGAAGGAGGGGGGGAGAGAACTAGAGGGTTGAGCCAGGAGGGAAGGGGTGTGCCATTATAAGAAGCCTCAGAGGAGGCACGCGTTCAGTTGTTGAAACCCTTAGCCTAAGGATACGAGCTGAGCCACCAAACTCTCCTGTAGCCACAGACAGAGGACTCTGAGAGAATATCTTTACGTCACAGACACAGGTAAGGAAGTACTCAAGTCTGACTTTTTTTCATATGAGTGAAAGCCTACCTGTGTGTGTATGAGTAAGATCAGAGAAAAGACGCTTGTTTATGGATGAGAAAACAGTTAATTAGGAGAGGACTTGTTGTCTGGTGTATGTACACACCACTGGCTAATAGATCCTGTGGGAGTAGTGTTGTTTAAGGGCAACCACTGTGAGGTTTCTGCCTCTTTCAGTCCCCTTTTTTATTGAGTCTGTCGTTTCTGCTTTGTCTGTTTCTGGCTTTGCAATTAGGGACTTTGACCTCAGAGGTGATTCTGTAAATAACACTCCTCACCTGCAGTAATCTTTTTTTTTCCATTACTCTGATTGTCTCCCTGCGGCTCTAAAGGTAGCACAGTCACCGTCAGCAGTACCCACATCACATCTGATTATTACTTAATTAACACGTGAGAAAAGTCCCAGAGCGTGCTGAGCTCAGTTAGTCACTCAGCTGCACTTTGTATTGAGCTAAAGTAACTAACTTTATTCTAATGCAAGTAGATATATAAAAATATATATATATACATTTATATAATATACAAATTATGATAAAACTTAGGTTAGTTAGACTAAAAAGCACATTTAAAATGCATAATTTTCACTAATATTGAAGCAAAATTGATCAAAATAGCACCAGTAGACGTCAGTGAATGCCACTCCAAAAGCAGCTTATTTATGGTTTGCTCTTTTGATTGATCATAGAGTATTATATGTCAGATTAAATGAATCACACAAAAGCTTCAAAGAAACATTGACAAAAGCCATTTCATTCTTCTAGAACCAGCTCCAGTTTCAACCCCCGAACAAGTAGGGGAAAAAAAAGCCGGAGAAGTGAATCAGTTGAACGGTGTTATTATGCTAAGCGCATGATAATGATGATTTTAATGATAATGGTAATGAATGTGCATAATCTTTTCCCATTATCAGTAAAGACGACACCGGCGCAGACAGGGGAGAAAACGGGTGGTTAATGTGCCATTCACAGATAAATGACTCCACACTGGGGAAGTGTTTGATGAAGAATGGAGTATGTTTACAGGACTGAGTCACACACAGTGTTTTAGAGGTATATTAGACTAATAGGAATAATACATTTCAGGAAGTTAAGTGGTGAGAGTCAACCCCATTTCTGTAGAGTTTTGTTTTTTTGTATTCATTTTGTGTAAAAATGTTTTTTTTGTTGTTGTTGAAAATACTCCAAAAATCTATATTTAGGGACTGTTCGTTATTTATGATGGGGGGCAAGGGGTTGTGCAAAACAGGGGAGGGATGTCAATTGATTTTTTAAGCAGTTGGGAGGGACTTGTGTTTTGTATTTTTGCTTTTTTTTGAAACCACACTCCTTAAAAATGTTTAAATTGCCAAAGTATCACCTTTATTCTAGTCTGAAACTGTAAAAACACAAATGATTATTAGTTTTTGTTGTTGTTGTTGTTGTTTTATATATGTTTTTATGTTGTTGATGTGTTGTTTGTCCTTAACTGCTGCTCTCATGCCTTTTAAATTGCCCCTTGGAGATAAATAAAGTGTTTTGAATTGAATTGAATTGAATTTGAGAAGACAAGTTGAATCATTACACAATTACCTCTACTTGCCTTCTCAGATTCAGCCAATTTAAAATTTTAAGGCAGCCCACACATTTACTTTTTTAAGTTAAAACAAATTGTGTCTTTTACAGTGTCATGCAAGGACACATAAATACTAATCTAATTTCTGTAAATCTGATTCTGTATTTCTTACAAATCTAAAATTGGTTTAATCTAATCATACCTCACATTGTTGGCAAAGAATTTCATTTGCAGTGTATTTATTTTGTCGTGGTAGCTTTGCCAGTACATCATGAGCCTTTTCTCTCTAATCAGCTAATAAAAGCTTTTAGGATTTCTGCTGCCTGCACTGAGATTGAACTGATTACACTGTTTACAGGATTTTTTTGGCCTCGCTGTCAATATTCCTTAAGACTGCTTGTAGTGTTTTACATGCACAAATCCTCTTCGTGATCAGAGAATGATTTACTGAGGAATATAAAGTTACCAGATATTCCCTGATCTGTTGCCCTCCCATGCACAAGCATTTTGCAGCTCATCACTTTTTCGCGGCTCCACTGTCCTCACCTTCATAAAAGTAGGGAGCTTGTCTGGCCGTGCTAGATTGCTTTCCCCTGGCTCCATGTCCAATGGATTAGTGCAGGTGTCAACGCAGCTTAACAGCAACCAGATCAATGATGACACCATGTCAGCTGCATAACACTCTGCAGAATTTCAGCCGTGTAGTCTGGGGCTGGTGGGGAGTAACACTGCAGGGCTGAGGGCATTGTTAAACTGCATTATTGAAACCTTTGTTGTCCAAAAGTCAAGAGCTGATTGACAATTTATATTTTTGATCAACTTGATCAACATTCTCAATGTTTTAGCCTGATTTCAGCATCATGAAATATTCTCCTGTCTGTCAGTGCATGCCACATTCTATCCCAGTCTTTTTAGAAGTGTGAAAAAATAGCCCACAATAACTTTAGGGAATGATGTGGAGACAAAGAGTCAAGATCCATGGAAATGCACTTCAATTTCAAACAGCGTCCACCCTTTTTCTTTAAAGCACCCATCTCCCACAGACTCCCACACATCTAATCCTGTGTGACAGTTTATCAGCCAAATCGAAAGGCGGTGTGTCTGCACTGCACTCTGCTGCACTCTCTCAGTGTGCTATCACCCAAGTTAGACTGCACGGGGAGAATATTATTTTGGGGCTATTAAGACATCTTTATGGGGACTCAATGAGATGATTGTTGGTGTGAGTTCCCCCGTATGAAAGACATATCTGAGACTAGGAATGATCTACCCTCAGGTGCAAATATGTTCCCAATTAAAAGAAACCCTGGGAGTACAACTAATGGAAACAATAGTAATGACATGCTCAGTTGATCTGATATGATATGAATATAAAGAGCATCATATCTCCACTTAATGTTTGTACAAATGTGTATGTGAGAGTTTTATCTGTGCGGGATACAAGGAGAAAATAAGAGGCAGTTTATCATATTTCCACTCAATTTGTGTGCTCCACAGTCTACATGAGATAACATTTCCCAAAGAACAAAAGCAGAGCAAGATAAAAGCACCGCAAGTGTGATTCTTCCAGTAGATATGAAGATAAGACAAAGAGAACATGAGAGAGTCTCTATTGCAGGTGATGATACTTTATCACAATCTTCTTCATATGCTTTAATTTAGCTGCATATACAGCATCATCCTGACCTCTTCCCCTTTTATGATCCTCACAGTCTGTCACTTCTGCTTCTATGTGACAGTAACTACCTTTGAATGCAGGTAACAGGTACAATCATGAGATCTGGTACAGCTGTTGGAGACACATCTAAATTGGATTAACCGCTTTCTCTTGGATGAGTCATTTCAGGATCTGTCCCGCGAGGAAGGGCACAACTGCAAGTGCACCTTTCTCCTGCTGCTGCTCCTCTAAACTGTCCACTGTGTCACCCGCTGTTTATCTGTGGCCACGCAGGCTGGATTTACGCTGCTGTGTGAGAGATGATCCTGTGGCTGTGTGTGTAAATCCTCCTTAAACTGAAGGTTTTTCAAAGAGTTACTTATCTGTGTTTTGACAGGACAACAGCGGTCATGTTTGGTGTTGATTTAAGTGGTGGTGCATGATTCTTGTGGTTTTCCCTGGTTCTCCGTATAAGTTTTGAGTTCAAGGAAGAATCAAGGTAATGTCAGGGAACTTTGTTTGAAAGGCCATAGGTTTGGTTTCAGAAGTGAGGGGGCAGTGAAGTTTAGTTTCCTTAATAGATACAAAGATCATACTGCTTTCCATGTCTACTAGCGCTTCCTTTTTTCTCTTTAAAAGAGCAGCATGCAAAATTTAATGGGGTTTAGTGACATCTAATGGTAATGATTGCACATTACAACCAGCTGAAACTTCTACTAGTTAATCAGTCTTCATTGTTCAGGAGGTTTTTACCAGGAGCTGAATTATCTGCAGAGGTCTCTTTCTCTCCAAAACAAATGAACCAGATGATTTAAAGAGGTAGACACACTGAATAAAGCAGTTTCACATTACAAATTAGTGTTTCTCGAACACTGCTTGGCCTATCTCATGAGCACCTGTTAATGAGTGCTCACCTTTTTTCTCTTATAATGTCAGGAGGTTTTTACCAAGAGCCGAATTATCTGCAGAGGTCTCTTCCTCTCCAAAACACGGAACTGGAATCTAATTAATATACATTGCGTAAGCACAAAATGAGGCCTGACAGAGATGAATGCCATTTCCAATGCAAAAGTTGTGATCTATAAAAACAGACTTGATAAGAGATTCTTTGACCCATGCTTATGATCATTTTGGAGATGGAAACCTGGCGACGCAGATGGTGAGGTGGAAGCCTGATTATAGAAATTGTCAAATATTTTTTGGCGCACGCCATTTCTGCCTTTAGTCCATATGTACATTTTTAGTAAGGATGCTACACATTGTTTTGTAAATGAGAGCCATTGTTATTTAAACCACTAAAATCACTGAATGAATCAATTTCATGCTTCAAATCAATGTTTCTCCAACACTCAATGCAGAAGTGCAGCTAACTACAGTGGCTGACACAAAAAAGGCGATAGCCCTATCCAGAGTCAGTGATTGGTTTGTTCATTCACAGTTACTGTAAAAACATAACGGTGCAACAAGGTTGATCACTATAGACAAGGACCTGCTCCCTATGTGGATATAGACAGCTCATTATGAGGTAACAAAAACACGATACTTATTTTCAGTTGATTATACACCACAGAAAGCACACTTATTATAATACATTCCATTTCTGCTAATATATCCCCCTAAACCCTTCACACTGGATATTTAACAGATGTGCAATTTTAGCATCTTTAAAGAGAATATTAAGTATAGATAGACAAATTACACAAAGACTAAGTAGTCAGTGTTTTTTCAGCCCCAAAGCGTGTCTGCAAATATTTCAGGTTTAATGTAGCCTTGATAACCTTCATCAATATGATAGGACAGCTTGTGTACAGCCCAGGGCAAAAAGAAAATCCTCATGTACTCATAGCACCACCAACTGCTGCTTGTTACGGTCATTCAAGCGGCTATCTTCAGGGCTAAAAAATAAAGCCAATGTTAAAGTGCCAAAAACTGCAGTTCCTCAAATGGCCACTTTTTTTCCTGAAATTCTTTATTTTCTTTACTTTAATTTCTATCAGACAGAGCAGTTGGTTGGTTTGCAAATTATTTATTGGGCAGAGTGCAATATGTACAAGAAGGAAGGCATGTCGTCAGCCCCTCCTACAATTGCCAACGGGGTGCCTCAAGGGTCAGTATTAGGGCCTCTGTTGTTCTACATTGTCTTAAATAGCCTCTGCCATAATGTATGTGATGCATGTGTTCGTCTGTATGCTGATGACACAGTTATTTATTGCTCTGGTTCTCCTGAGACTCAGACCCTCTTGCATTCAATGCTGTTCAACAGTTCCTGTTCAGTCTGAAGCTCGTCTTGAATGCTGATAAAACTAAGTGCATGTTCTTCACAAAAGCCAAGGTATAAGCCTTCAAATCTCCTAACTATTGTTACGCTTCAGAACAAGAGCATAGAGTGTGTTTCATCTTGAAAATATCTGGGTATTGTGTTAGATGATTGTCTCCCTTTTAAGCCACACATTAAACTTGTGAAAAGGCTGAAGCTGAAACTGTGTATTTATTTTAGAAAGAGGAACAGCTTCTCTTTCTTGGCCAAAAAATGGACTTGGCTACATTCCTCACTCTACTTAGTTATGGGCATGTATTATATATGAATGCACCCTCCCAGTGTTTGCATGCTGTGGCCTCTGTGTATCATGGTGCATTAAGATGGTGCATTGGCACATTTCTGACATGTCAGGTCAAATTTATAACTTCTGGTGGATTTCTGTTACACTTTGGTCAGCAGAATAACCTAAAAACCATCTCGAAATAATTCAGTTAGGGTTCACTTTTAAATAAGTTTATTGAGTACCGTGTAATTGCAGGCAATCACTAAATCATGTCAAGAGGCTGGCCTGATGAGTCACCACATGATGAGCACTAATATGCTGCAGGGGGCCTGGTTTACAAAACACAACAGGTTAACAGCCCTTTGCAATGTTGATTCTATTAACAACTGCAGTAAAAGTGGCAATAGAAGTGCTTTAAAATCTTGTTTCTGTGTGCAGCTCCTCCATTTTCTAAACCACTTATTTTGTTGAAGGGTACAAGGAGCTGATGCCAATCCAGCATAGACTGGGAGAAAGGCGGAGTTCACACTGCACAGGGCAGCCTGTCACCATTTTAGGATGACCAACAGTTACTATTTAGATTACTAATGAGCTGAGAATGACAGAGGAGACCATGAACAAAGGGAAAGTCATTATGAAGTTGTGAACTGGACTCCAGACTTGTACATGATTGTGAAGCTCACCAACAGAATCACTGGTCACAAATGAATCACACTGAATTTCTGTGCATCCAATTGCAATCCCATCCAAAATAACCAAAACAACGTGTTTTCTTATTTACTTTTAGTGGACCAGTATCTACCCATGCAAACAGTCCTCTAAGATATCTGCCTTAGAGATGTCTGACTCCATCCAAATACAGTGGAGGAGAATGGAATTTTGTTTGAGGTGCTCATTTAAAAATTACTTGAAAAAAAAAATCATTTTCTGAGCAACCCTGCAACACACTGTGCTCGTGACGTTTGCATTTTTGCAACATTTTTCGAGCAGATGAAGTGCTTTATTTTGTATTTAGTTATAGTGAAGTGGTTGAGGTGGATGATGGGTGGACAAAGTACAGGACTTTGATACAAGAGACCATCCTGAGTTCTGGCTGTAGTTAGGTTAGGGCAATAAAAGCCCCTTGGTTGAGGTAAGGGAAAGATTGCAGTTTGGGTTAAATGTTGACTGTTGACCACAGACTGTATAGTGAAAATGGTTTGTGAACTCCTGTTTTGAAGCCTTGAGTCTGGCATTTTAGCTGTTGCCATCTTGGATATTTTGGAATCAGAAATGACCACATTTGGATGAGAGGGTGGAGCTGAGGAGGAGTGAGGGATGGATATGACCCAGTGTTGCCTTGCAGACAGCCTGTCACCACCAAAGTGAACCTTACTTTAAGCCTTTATAAAATGTAACCAGGTGACCTATATAAAAATTCACCCCCTGTACAGTTCAGTGAATTTTGACCAAAACTGTTTTTTTGTACCAGGCTGTAAACATGTGTATTTCTGCTGTAAAATTGGTCATTTTAACATCGGGATTGACTCACTCTTGGAGCCAGCCTCAAGTGGACATTAGAGGTACTGCAGTTTCTGGAACTTCTGTGTTGACTTTAAGCAGGCAAGCAAGTCCAGTTGCCTACGATATAGTACTTAGCATTACCATGACCTGAATGACTGAGAACCTTCACCAACATGTGTTGACTTTATTTTTATCAGCCCCAGAGGTAGCTCTGGACACGTTGTGTGTTTTGTGTCAAAGAATTTTCTGTATTAAACTAAGCCCTCAATCTTTCCATAATCTTAACTGAGTGCTTTAGTTGCTTAAAGGGACATTGTGTAACATTTTCTGTTGTTTACTGGCCAAAATCGATGTCTGCATTTATATATGTGTTATCACTGGTGTTATGACCTCCACTAATAATCTGACACATTCTCGTAAGCGAAGAATTTTAGATTTGTTTATACATACGACAGGTAAGCCAGTAGGGAAGTGCCATTGCGGTCTGCCATATTGAAACTACAGCCGCTGGTGTCGTGCCCATAAGTGATCTCCTGCCTGAAACTGATTCCCGTTTGCGGGAGCGTGCACCACCTGTTAAAGCTGCAATGCTCACATGTAAATACAATTATGTCCACGGTAATAGTAAATATATGTCATTGTGAGCCTAATGTTTATCTGGTGAAAGAATATTTACAACTGTGGTAGTTGTAGCAGTTTAAATGTGATTAGGCATGACATTACGTGAATATGCAACAGGAGTACTTTTTACTATGTTGTTTGCTGTCAAATATACTTGTTTATGCCTATGCTTGGAAGCTAGACTGTAATAAACACAATATGTGGGTTAAATAAAGAAATTATATATTTTGCAATCATCCTTATGACTTGGAATTATGTTTTTATTGTTCTGTGTCCAAGGCTACAACCAAAGTGGTCTTTTATTTTTTTTTCTTTACTTTTTTAAACCTTTTTTTTTTTTTTTTTACCACTTGTAATACAATTAAAGCGTAAATATATCGGATATAATGCACTTTTAGACTTGCCCAAAAGTGATTCCAGCTCATAACTTGTGACTGAAGGGTTGTTTCTGCCTCAAAATGACTCAATTTCATTCATGAAGGATATATTTGATAGATTATAGCTCACCCTGTCCTTTTCAACAGTCGAAATACATGTAAACAGCAAATAAATGCATTATAATGCACTTTTAGACTTGCCCAAAAGTGATTCCCGCGCACTCCTGCGAACGGGAATCAGTTCAGGCAGGAGATCACTTTTGGGCACGACACCAGCAAGGGACAAACTGCACCAACACAGAATAACTAAGCGTTTTCCCTGCGAGCCAGTGCAGAGTGATTGAGACACCGGAGGAGAAGATCAGCGAGAGAGGCTTACTAACCCGGCAAGTCTGAAAATCTGCACTACTGCAGCATAATGCAGGACCATGCATATGCAGCAGCAGCACAGGAGACGGTTTCACCATCGCCAAGAAAGCGAAAAAGGGAACTTAAAAGGCAGCGTGACCGGAGTATTCAAAAAAAGAGGATTAACATCGGGCTAGCCTTCTCCAGGTGGAAGGAGCCCATGAAGGAGAAAGATTTTAACAGGGACTCTGAAGTTGCCAACTTTCTCCTCGACAAGTAAGTCAACTGTACTGCCTAAATTAGCCTAAAGCTGCCTAAAACTTTTTTCATTCGGTTTTGTTAAACAGTGTTGCTCGTTACCATAGGCAGCATAACAGTAGATCCTGCTAAAATACACCAGCCTCGATGGTACAGAAGTGTATGTTTACGTGGTTTCAGTAGCTTTCAAAGTCGTGGTAAATGCTGGCTTTTTGTCACAGTAAATGCCAGCTTATAAAGCCTTCCCACCGGCTTTTGGTCAAACTTTACTGCAACTATGAAAGCTACTGAGACCACGTAAACATACAGTTCCACCAGAGGAGTATAACCGGATTTCACTGTATGTGTAGTGTCTGTGTTGTTATATGTGTTTTTTTTTTTGGCCTATACACACTCACACTAATGATGCGATGCAGTTTGCAATATTTAAATATTTATGAAATCACGAACCTCTTCACCTGAGTGAACACTCCACGAAGTATCGGATGACATGGTTTCATCAGTGTTGTCGAGGCTTTTTGATACATGGCGGCTACCGTTGTTGCAATACGTGTTTGAAAAAGTGAGACGCTAGAGTGCACTATTTGTTTGAATGCGACACACGATTTCAACGTTAGATGGGAGTAATTCCTACACAGTGTCCCTTTAAATATGAGCAATAAAAAGAAAAATCACAAATACAATAACTGCTTTAGCAAATATTGTGTTGCAAGAGTGGAAAAACATATTAAATACACTATCAGTAAACATTTAATGATATGTTAAGTTTCAGCATTTTGCAACCTGGCAGATGCAATAATTATGCTGATAAAAACCATAATTCAGATAGTCCGATGTATGGGCTGCTTAATTATGGCAAAAATAATAATCCTGATTATTTTGATTGATATTGAAATTATGATTATTTTAACACAATTATACACTGGCTTTGAGAACATCATGCATTTATTAAACATGTGAAAATTAACATTAACACCGGATGTCCTTTTATGTTAAGTCCAATTGAAGGAAAAACAATGAAATAAAAGACCATAAAAAAAAAAAATCAACACCACTTCAAGTATACGCTACATTTAGAATATTTTCACCACTTAACCTTGTTGTCAGACAGCCATTTACAATGGGAAACTGATGCCATTACGTTTAGCTCTTCTCAAAGCCACCAGACTCTTTCAGCAGAAACATCATCAAGATCATGTCATGATCCTGGGTTTTTTTCTATTATGTTATCTTGTGGACTTTGTTTTAGGGTTTTCTGTGTGTGTTCATTCATGTTTAATCTGTTTTCTGTTTTATTTTATAGATTCACTCGTCATTTGTCATGTTTGGTTTTTCTGTCTTTGTGTGTTTTCCCACCTTAGTCTGCCCCGCCCTGATTAGTTTCACCTGTTCCTCACTAGTAATGCAGTCCACTCACCTGTTCTTACTCCCTCAATTTAAATCTTTCTACTGACTTTCTACCTACCACACCCTCCTTGTCGCCATTGTTAGCCTATCCTTGGGTGCGTTCCAAAATCGCATTCTTTTTCTTCTCAGTTTTAGTATGTGCTGCATCTGTCCTTAAAAAGTATGTACTGTTGCATGCACTAGCTTATGCACACAATTGGAACATACTATTTTCATATAACATTACGCCTCAAACTTGCTTTTAAATCTGTTACCTTGGGGATACAACGTCACTTGCCAAGCTTGCCAGAGACGGAGATCAACCAGGAGAACTCTGCTGTTGTTAGTTTGCAATGTAGGCCTTTTTTTAGTTTTAACTTGAGCGATATTGCATATGCATTTCTCTACCGTTGTTATTCTTATAGTCATGTTCTATTGTTGTTTGTTATATTTCTGATTATTTTGTTCCCTTGAACAATTAAAATTCCTATTATTATCATTCAACTGGTCATTAGTCACCTGAATGTGCTTTCATCTGTCATTGTGACTTCTGACAGCTGCCAATTAGCTGTCAAGCTGTCATTCGTTTGTGGCTCAGTCAATGTGACAAATCATCCACTGTGCAGAGGATTGTGGGTCAGAATAGCCAGTAAAGCATGCTGGCCTGCGTACTGCAAAGTCGGACCGGATGTAGTCAAACATCCTTGTATTTTAGGCATACTGTATTTGACATACTATGTATTAGGACACACTAAATCTTTTTCTGGTGTACTACATAGTATAGTAGTATGGGTATTGGAATGCACAGCTTGTGTTTCCCTCCTCATGTCAGTCCCCACCTAGTCTAGCTTTGTCTTGTTCTTCTGATAAGCTCTCTACGTAATGTACCTGTTTCCCTTTTGTTCCTTGTCAGTTCATTGTTAGTGTTTCCCAGTATTGCAGCTTGTCTTGGCTCCTCTTGCTTCAAGCAATCCAGTTCTGTTTTGCTTTCATCTGCCTTTCCCCAGAATTGGATAATAAATATTATTGTCTTCAAGGTCCTGTTGCTGTGCTGTTGCTTTTGCACTTGGGTTCACCTGCCTGCAATATACATGACAGATCATGTTTTTGGCATGTTTGTCATGTAACATTAATGTAACTTGACGTCAGTCTGTAACAATTACATACTGTTACATAAATTACAGAATGTTACCTTAACACAGCACACATTCATACTCCGACTTCACATACATGCACATATTGACGTTTGGTCATGGACTTTCCATGTCAACATGAGATGTTCAAGGTACCCTGGGTGCATTGATAGTTGACTTTCTGGGATGCTGTTTCAACTCCAGATAAAATAAACGCACTATGTACAACACCGTAAATTGATGTTTTTTTACTTTAACAACAAATACACGTGGTTATGTTTAGCCAACACGCACACGTGGTTGGGTTTAGGACAAAAGAACAGGGTTTGGCTTTACACTCATACAGGAAACAGGCACCAGCCTCCCGGGTGAAAGGCAGTGGTTGTTGGATCCATCCACCACCCCTCCCACCACTCTATTCGGAATTTCACCCATTTAACTTACATAGTTGTCCAGAAGCGTTTTCCCCCTGTTGCTGCTGAGCACCGTTACAGTTACTACGGTAACTGGTTGCATATTATGCCGATGTGAAGGGACAGCTTGTTTTGTCTGTGTCTGATGTCAGAAGACACTGACCAAGCGCCAGTATTCTATGACTTCGGAGTGAGACCTGGTTGCGATTTTTGGTTTCACATGGGATATGAATTGCTGTCTCCTGGGTGAAAGTTTGGTTTTGTTTGATCCATACACTTACCCTCCCTCCCACCCTACTTGGCCTTTCTCAGTCTTAATACCACATAAATTGCTCTCAGCCTCAGGAATTGCTGCAGATGGGTTTACATTGAAGTTAGTTAAATGCTCAATGTGTCTCATAAAGATGCCTAAGGGTGCCTTTGGTGTTGAAATCACACGCTGAGGGGCATGATAATGCATCAAGATTTAGCACTCTGGGGATGAGAACTGGCTGATAATACGACGAGACAGGATTGTACCTGCATACAGATGCAATCTTAGGTGAAATAGGGTCAGTTATCCAAAATCACAAAAAACACATGTTCTAATTTACCTCTAGTGGTTTATAGTCATGCAGATTACTCTGCTTTATTTGCTCAGGTCTCTGCCCTGCTTGAAAATTAATTTGTTGCACTCACAGCATTAAAAAAGGCAATACAGCATTTCAACAGCAGCATCTTTTCAAAACACAATGTCCCTGTTAACGTGGACAATCCTTAGACCTCGGTGTCAACAGTTTTCAGGAGCACTACCTTCTGCCAAAGAAACAGTCCTGATGAGAGTGGCTTGTGGATAATCCAGAGTGTTGATGGAAAAAGATGACCTCTCTTCTTTCTGTTGATTTTTTTTTGAGGTTTTCCTTTTTTTGAGCTTCACAGACAAAATTCCATTTACCTCCATTGTATTAGAACTGTGGGAGAAATCTCAGAGACTCCACTTTAAAAGCTGAAAAAACAAAGCAATCTTCAAACCACTGGAGATTTTTTTAGTCATTTGAGTAAGCTAGCCCTTTAGAAGAACAGACTGTATTGATTTCATACTCTCAGGCATTCCGAGAAATGTATCAGAGCCAGACTGAAGAAACTATGAATTCTGAATCAGTATTATGAGGCTTTCTCCATTCTCCATTCACACACTAAACCACACTTTATTGGCCCATTATCTCAGATCAATGCATTTTCAACAAATGATTACAAGCAAGTGTAGGGTGATAAAACACTCATGAATCTCCTTAGGTTATAACGAATTAATCAAGTGTCATTAATGGCCCATGAGATGTAATAGGTAGAACAGGAATTTTAATCATCCTCCCTCCTACAAAGTGACCACATCTTCATGCCATCCATCTCTGGTGGCTCCTGGCTCCAGCTTGGCCTTAATGAAGGGGAGTTAAGATCTACACACCGCTGCAAGAGACAATAAGTCATTAAAGATAAAAGATCCAGCCATAATCCACAGATGCAGAGATGAAGGAGAGACAAAGTGTTGAGGCAATAACGGAGCAACAAGAACAGGAAAGTGGATGCAAAAGTGGGAGCATGAAGGAAACAGAGAGAGACCTCTGGGTTATCTATGCATTAGCAGACTCCTTTGTGTTTTTCAGCTTCATGCAGACTACTAATGGATGAGATAGAGTGAGTCAGAGCTTTGTCAGAGACGAGCACAGAGCTTTTCTTCTCCCTTGCTCACATTCATGACACCTTGGCCCCCTCTCCACCCTTCATTAAAGCCACTAATGCTAATTTATCCCACCGATGGCTTTATTAATACACTTCCCTTTGCAACTTTGTACACGGTGCACAGGCGGCTGCATCCCGCTCTCATCTTGCTAGCTTTCTCTAGAGACACAAAAAGGTCTTTTTTTAGGGACTGCACAAAAAGTACTAGCATTAAGGGGGCTTGTTGTATTAAAAAGTATTAATAATTTGTTTGTACCCTCTCCTTGATATGGAGGAAAAATCCAGTCACTCAACATTAATCCAGATTTTCCTGCTCTTATGTATTTCGGGCTCGGAAGCAAAATGTACCCGGTAAACAAAACCGAATGCATGAGTCATTTTATGAATGCTCTGATTGCTTCCTGCGTGACTGAAATGGAAAAAAACATTTTATCTTGAAAACCCGTAACATTTTCAGGGCCTTAGTTAACTCTAATGGAAGCATAAAACAGTAGATTTGTTTTGGAAAGAACCGGGTAAAAGCATTCATTTGTGCAAGACTCGTCTAAAAGTAGAAGGACATCAGGCCCTTCGTTAGAGTCCATTTTCTTTTGGCTTTCATGGCAGCATTCATTTAGAAGGGCAAGGTTGTTTATATTTGTGAATGATGAAGATCTATTTTCAAATGCATCTCTTACTGTAATGACCTCCCAGGCTCATGGATGGATTGTGATGTCTTGGGGGTCTGTTCTTTAGGGGTCTCCCTCTCCCTGTGACCACTTTATCCATGTACAGTACATCATATATCAGCCTCATGCACCCAGTCAACTGCTAGCTCTGTCACACAGATTATGCAAATGATATGAAATGGTAAAGATAGCTGAAATAGTATGCAAATTTATAGGCAAGGGTGGCTAAAATGGACTGGTGGCAATATCAAGACCAAGAGCTATGTCATTACTGAAATTGAGCAGAGAGAGGAGTGTGTGGGGTCATGGCTCAAAGTGTCACACTTGTGAAGGACACAGATTCAATCTTAAATTATTGAGATATGGAGAAGCTGCGACTCTCTCTGGCCCCCTGGTTATCAGGAGCTCCTGGGCACAATAATCCATGCATGCCGAAGCAAGTGTGATAACCAAGACATGAAGGTACATCTAAAAAATGTCAACCATTACACATTACTGGTTAACTATTTCAACGTGATTACTCCAAAATTACCTTTTTGATGAATGTATGATATTTTATTTAACGGATCAGTGATACATAACTTGTGGCTGTATGTTCCAAATAAGATGTAACTTTCCTAACTTTCCTTCAAATAATTGTACTCCTAGTTAAAGGTCCAGTGTGTAGGATTTAGGGTAATGTATTGGCAGAAATGGAATATGATATTCATAACAATGTTTTCATTAGTGTATAGTCACCTGAAAATTAAAATCATTGTGTTACCTTAGAATGAGTCATTTATATTTACATAATGAGTGGGTCCTCTTCCACGGATTCACCATGTTGTTCTACAGTAGCCCAGAACAGACAAACCAATCACTGGCTCTAAATAGGGCCATTCACGTTTTTGCGTAAATGTAGTTCTCCTATAAGCTTGGCACACAGGAAAAGTTTCAGTTGGTTGCAATCTGCAACCTCACCACTAGATGCCACTAAATCTCACACACTAGACCTTTATGAAGCGTTTCCATTACAAATTACCATTTTACACCAAATAATTAGCAAATGCTATCCTTTTATTTTATTTTTTTTTACTTTGAATGTCTGACTCTGTTTTAGGTCCTAAAGTTCTTGCAATCCCACAAGATTTTCTTTCTTTTAGGGACTTTGATTGAAGCATACTTTAGTGTTCTGCTCCCATGAGCACTGAGAAAGCTCCAACTGGATAATGACATATTGTATTTTGTCTTATGATGACTACAGTAAGAGTCTACACCCAAGCTAGCCACTCTTCACTTACTGTAAGCTTTGAGCTAAATGCAACCCATTCTCATTCCCAGAGCATCAAACATGGCAGCCTGGTCAGTGGCCATTGGTTTCCATATCTAAAGGCACTGACACACCAGAGCTACGGTTGACAGTCAGTCAAAGTTGGGCCATTGGTGAGCTTCTGCTACCTTTGACAGTGCAGTGTGTTCTGCACTGTTGGCCTTTGTTGGCGATAGTTGGCTTTTTTCCGCTGATTCAGTATATTGAGTTGGATTTGGCACAGTGGAGCCCATCAGCGAATAAAGTCACTCTGATTAACAGTTCAATTCAGCACACAAGAAGAGAAACGGAAGTGAGTTATGTTAATAAAGAGCTGAAGAGGGATTGAGGTTGAAACAAACTTGTCAAATGCGGTAAGAATATTTTTCTTTAGCCACTAAACTCATTTCCTGCTGGATTGTGTTGTGGTTTACTGGAGCACAGTAAATATGCTCTGTTCCCTAAACATTTAATTGTGTTGTAAATGTGCTAACTGGCTAACTAGCATCAAGACAGTCATCATGTTTCCCTTTCTGAATGAAGATTACAGATGATTGCCATCTGCTGGTGTGGAGGGGTATGTCCTTTTGCACACATGCAAGACACGCGCGCTTGTCGTCGGTTTAGCGTGTTCATATGCAACATTTTGGCTGAGACGTCTCGATGAGATTCGATGCAGCAGGGGCTCTCGCTAATTCTCCGACATCAGTTTGATGTGTCTGGGCCTTTAACACACAAGGCACCTTACAGCGTTTGTATGAGATGCCCTTTGCTTTCCAGTAACTCCAATCTCCTAATTCAAAGTTACTGGTGCATGTCACATGTGAAACACTCGCTAAGTTACTGTAACAAACCCAAACATAATCATTTTTATAAACCTATTAATTAATAGTAATTTTGTTGTCCTCAAGTAGTATTAATGGCAAAACCTACATTTCCTGTGAAGGTGGGGGTCATTTTTCAAAGACACTGTGGAATGTAGCAAGCAAGCAGGGGATTACCAAAGTCATCAGGATACATCGCCTGGGAACCATGAATATCTCTGTTTGGACCAAAGTCATGGACAGAATGACACACTTACACTGCCATCTACAGCCACGCTGTTAGCATGTATTGTAATACATACTTACACACACAGGAAAACCAAGTGCTTTTCATTTGAAGTTTTTTGAGGAGCAGACTCTGCTCACCACTTGACTTACATAATTACATTTTAATTACAATTTATCAAAGTTCATCACAGGTAAAAATATTATCCTCTAGCCTTCACTTCTCTTCAGTGAGCAAAAATCAGTCGATTAAAGGTGCACTCCAGCAATTTACTATTGCACTTCCGTAGTTGGAGGTCTCACAAAATATAGATCTTATTAGTGATTTGTCAAAACTGAAACAGCAGAGACTGAGATGTTATGACTGTAAATCACTGGTATGGATCAAGCTTCAAAAACATTAAATCCTACACCTCCCATAATGCAACTGGATAGCGTAATTCATCAGATTCTCACTGTCTCCTAAATGCTTGAATTTCAAAACCCAAATCTCCAGATTGTCGCGAAGGCTTTATGCTGAGTTCAGGACAACTCAGAATTTGAATATTTCCAACCTCCTGCTTGAAAAAGTACAATGGAACATCACTTAAAGTTGGAGTTCCTACTTGTAAACTCAGGGCAAATCTACCCACCTTGATTTCATGAAGATGTAGTCGCCTGACATGACACTACAAGAGCAGCAACTATGGAAATGCACATTGTAAATGGTAAACCATCCACTAAAAGGCGATGTAAGCTGTATTTGCCTGTGTTTAACTGAGATATTAAATACCATCATATAGTAAAACCCTGTTCAGCATGTAAATTGATTATGTGTTATTAGGTAGCTGGTTACAGTAAACATTATCTGAAAATTATTCTCTCCGCACAAAAATTATTCAGAAAAAGTTAAAATTGTCAAAAATGTGAAAACGTTAGAAATATACAACATTTACTGTCTTTTGCAGATGATGTAGCTAGCCGGGCATACAGTTAATAAGTAACGTATATTTATGTCACTCATTTTCATTATAATGGCTCTCCTCCCACAGGAGGTATTACACAACTGTTTTGTTGTAGTGCTCCATATGATGAGTAAACTGAACTTAATGTGTAAAATCAGTGAAGTACCGCTTTAAAGGAAGTATTTCAGTAGAACAGGATATGCAAATTTTTTAGAACAACTCCAATAATGCCCCTACACATGTGTAAATGATTTGGAGTGGCACTACACGACTTGATTCTTGGTTCTTAAAAGGGCTTTTATTTTGTACATAACTGTATGATTATACTCTGTTGAAGAAGAAACATTCTCATTTATAATGAATCACATTGTTGTCAAAGCAGGGATTCAGTATGTTCTATGAGCTTGTGTTCATTTATCCTCTGTGAAAGCAGAGACAGCAGCTCACATTCACCTAAATGGATCATTGCTTGACTCTATATGCTTTTCCAATTGACTGCATCAAATATGAATTTGCTGGAATCTCAACTGAGGCATGCTGGCCATTTGATTCCAAAAATGAGACACAAAAATTGAAACTTGCCATACGCACTGCATCATACCAAAGCTATGACTGCAGCTAGGCCTCAGATATACACAGCATGAAAGTGGCCGTCAATACTACTGCTTAAAACATGTTCAATGTGGCAACTTCAGTGCAGGGCACTTTCCTGTTAATGGGGTGTATGAGTGTGACATGCTGTGTAGGGACAAGAGGTGGGCAAACAAATTTAAATAAGCAATAAATAACAACTGAGTAAGTGCACTCACTTAAACCCATCCTGTGTTAACAAGCTGACCAATACAAATCATTACAACCAGCTCACTATTACACCCGCTACAAACACCTCAAGGCCGCAGACTGATGACAGTGTAGTCCATTAACACTTAATATCCTTGTCAATTGTTTCTCACTAACAATAATGGCTTCCATTCAAAAGAGAGATGGCAGCAGACGATTGCTTGGTAACTCATTCCCTGAGCCTTTAGTAAGATATAAATCACTCTGCTGCCAATTCATCAGAGACCACATGCAGCTATATAAATATTCATTCAACCTTTCTGCAGGCTAATTAAAGTGTAGGAATAAATGCAGCTTAACTTATTATAAACGTAATTAAAATCTGTTCCAAATTTCCTTGATAAATTTAATTGACTCAGGTCTACACTCAAATGGAATTCACTTGAAAGGTCTATCTTATGCACGTCTTCATCGACTGGGTATCACTACTCCATTTGGTATTGATCAAAATGATCATGAGCCAAGTGAAACAAAATGTCTCCAGTCAAACAATACCTGCATTTGGTCCTTTTTTGCAGCAGGGTTCTGATACTTGACCATCCCTACTCTCCACTGGATCGGCAAACTTTCTGTTGCTGCCGTTTCCAGGGCTGCTCTCCTCCCAGAGCTGCTCTCCTCCCAGCAAACAGTCAGTTCACTGTCTGTCCAGATAGCATAACCTACAACCCACACAGTCTGTGATGTGCTGAAGTTGAGCATGGTGTACTTGACAGAGTTGGAGGTTCAGTGTTCCAAGATGCCACCAAAAGATTCTAGAGCATGGCTACACCACACAAGTACTCTATGGGTATTCGTATTGGTATCACTTTAAGGGCTCATTTATACTCTCTTTACATATGAAAACAGATATGTCCGTTTCAAACATATAAACGTCACTTCCCCTTATGCTTCCATCTGTCCTTTATGATGGCATAGAATCAGCTAAATGATGGCACTAAAGGGTGGAGTCTAAGATTCACACAACAAATGAGGCGGTTGTGGAAGAGGTCTTAAGATTGCACTTTTTTACAGTGGCAGCATTAATGGCGGTGGTCTGTGAGGTCATTAAACACATCACAACATGTGGACGGAGAGTTACTTTCACTATATTACTGAATCGTTCTGTTCCACCTTCTTTAAAATTTCTTTGTTGTGCCCTATGGTTGTATCTCGTTTGAACTACGCTACACTGCCCCCAGGATCTCTGGTGGTCCATATATGTAAGCTTTTAGAAAAAGCACACAAACACAGACAAAATGAACACAGAGTATGGACGACAGGCTCCATTCATCTCTGTCTCCGTCTCTGTATCTAACTTTTAGCACAAATGAGCCCTAAGGGTAATTTTTTTAACGGTACCCTGCACTACTGACTAAAGGGGCACTCAGTCCAGGCCGATCATCCAGTCTTCTATAATATATATATCTGCAAGTGCAACCACTACACATGTCTGGATATATTTCCAGAACTACTGGAATGCAATGAAAATATGGTTACACGCAGCTGAAGCCTTACCATCTCACTTGTGAATTTATTATGTACTTAAAAAAAAAACACTGTTCACAAGTGCTCCATAAAGACTGCTTTTGGAAGTTTGAACAATTCCCTGTGTAGACTATGCCAGAGGATTACTATTACCTGTCAGTGTGGATTGTGATATGAAGTCATCGTATTTCTACAATTGGCTATGTTTGTCACTATTGAACTTTACTATCATCTACTGGATTTCAACATGTATGGCATTAATTCCGCCAAGGCCAAATGCCCTGTCTCGCAATGCTAACAAAAGTAAAACACATGTGTGTAGCCGCCCTGTGATTCAGATCTGCTTGAAAATGTTATGAGTTCTTCCTTTGCCCACATCCTTTAACCAAGTTTCATGAACAACCAAATGGCACTGGACACATCACCTCTTTGGCAGAGGTAAAAATACTATAGAAACAAGTGTTACAAAATACTGAAAAGAGTTTTGTCCAATAGAAATAAAATTTCTAAAGCTTTTTAAGAGGACAAATGAGTTGTGTGCAGGACACTGATAATGTGTTCTTGTATCTCTGATGATCTGATGTGTTCCCCATATTGTTCAGCTAAAAGCTTAAATCACAATAATCTTATATGAACCTTTGAATGTGTAGAAGCAAACAAATGGACATCTACTGTCTAATTATAAAGCTTCTGATAGACACTGCACGACTTTTCATTAACAACTGTGTTGACAAAAAGCTCACAGTGTTCATCGTAATAAACTCTGGTGGAATATTATCAGTGTGTGAGAGGCACATCTTTGTGATGCTGGAACGTATCCAGGGCCTACACCATCACTCAACGCTGTGCTGCTTTACTCATTTGTTCAACTTACTTAGTAGGGGCCACTTAAGGGAGAACATAATATCAAATGGGCTTAGTCAGCAGGCTAGCAAATGATCATTGCACAAAACATTTCAGCAAGGCAAACAAACAGGTCCCTCTAATGATTTCCCATAAAGCCATTTATATATTTCTAAATGGACCAGAGTCACACACGACCTCTTTCATATGCTATTGACTATGAGTGGTAATGTGGTACAGTGGAACTGGTCACGGTGTGCTGGTTTCTATTCCTTTATTTATTTTTACATCAGTGTGCCCATCAATACAAAACCCACTCTGCGTACTGTGAAAGATTTTCATTCACACTCATCAATATGATGTCTTACTGAGGGACTGTGGTGTTACTGGCTGTGACTTCAACCACTTGTCTCCATCTTCATTACACCTGTGAAAACATTATGAGTGTAAATTCCATTTGACCAGATGCGTGGGTCGACAGGGCACCGAAAACATCTTATTTGTTCCATATCATTGTTCATAACATTGTAAATGTAGATTTCATTTCCAAACTAGGCCCCTTATTTATTATCCAGCTTTCTTTTAACCTCAGTTTTTCATCTTTCAGCTTTGTTGTAATTGACCTTGACCCTGATTTTAGCATAATGGTTACACTTTGCATACACTCCATATAAAAAAAAACATTTGACACCATAAACAGCATATAGTATTAAAGAGGTTGCGATGGATTGTGTAAAAAGCTAAATGGAACACAGGCAGCAGTTTGTGCAAATGGGTGACTACATATCATCATGCTTAGACATAAATTGGTGGGGTCCCACAGGGGTCAGTATTAGCTCAGAAACTGTTTGTTTTGTACATAAATTATATATTTATGGTGTCCAGAAAATTTAAATTTGTTTTATTCGTAGACAACACCAATGCTCTTTGTTCTGGGGAAAATCTGGAGCAGCTTTTGGAAGAGGTCACAACAGAAATGAGTAAATTAAAAACAACAGTTTAGCATAAATAAATTGTCTTTATATTTGAACAAAACTAAATTTATGTTAGTTGGAAACTGCAGTACAGACACAGAAGTACAGATGACGACTCATAATGTTAATGTGTAAAGTCTATGAAACTAAATTTCTGGGTGTGATTTTAGATGACAAAATCTGCTGGAAACCTCAGATCAATCATGTAACAATAAAGGTTGCAAAGAGCACTGCAGTTCTGGGAAAAAAAGAGATACTGGACCATAAATCACTTCACATTCTGTATTCATCACTTTTACTACCATATTTGACTTACTGTATGGAAGTCTGGGGCCATACTTGCAAAAGCAACTTACAACCATTATTCATCCATCATTAGAGAGCAATTGGGACAGTACACAATGTGGGGTACAGGGAACACAGCAACACACTGTTTTAAAGTCACGTGTTTAATTTTTTAGATCTGGTCAAAATGAAAACTGCAATATTCATGTTTAAAGCAAGAAATAATCTACTTCTGGGCAACATTCAAAAATTGTTTTGTGTCAGGGAGGGGGTTGTGATTTTAGAGGAGAATTTAGTTTAAACAAACATTGTGTTTGTACAACCGAGCAGAGTCTGTGTATTTCAGTGTGTGGGGTGGACTTGTGAAATGGGCTGTGTGATGAGTTTAAACAAAGCACAAATGTAAGTCAATTTTAAAAACTATAAAAAGAGATATTTTTGGCAGATAAATAGACAAGGAAAGGTTGTGTTAGGGGAGTGCATATTTATTTTGTAACACTGGGTGGTACTAGGACTGTAAGTAAACTAGGTTTATTACTTATTTACATTGAACAAAAATATAAATGCAACACTTTTGTTTTTGCTCCCATTTTTCATGAGCTGAACTCAAAGATCTAAAACATTTTTTTATATACACAAAAGACCATTTCTCTCAAATATTGTTCACAAATCTGTCTAAATCTGTGTTAGTGAGCACTTCTCCTTTGCCGAGATAATCCATCCCACCTCACAGGTGTGGCATATCAAGATGCTGATTAGACAGCATGATTATTGCACAGGTGTGCCTTAGGCTGGCCACAATAAAAGGCCACTCTAATATGTTCAGTTTTATCACACAGCACAATGCCACAGATGTCACCAGTTTTGAGGGAGCGTGCAATTGGCATGCTGACTGCAGGAATGTCCACCAGAGCTGTTGCCCGTGAATTGAATGTTCATTTCTCTACCATAAGTCGTCTCCAAAGGCGTTTCAGACAATTTGGCAGTACATCCAACCGGCCTCACAACCACAGACCACGTGTAACCACACCAGCCCACGACCTCTACATCCAACATGTTCACCTCCAAGATCGTCTGACACCAGCCACCTGGACAGCTGCTGCAACAATCGGTTTGCATAACCAAAGAATTTCTGCACAAACTGTCAGAAACCGTCTCAGGGAAGCTCATCTGCATGCTCGTCGTCCTCATCGGGGTCTCGACCTGACTGCAGTTCGTCGTCGTAACCGACTTGAGTGGGCAAATGCTCACATTCGATGGCATCTGGCACGTTGGAGAGGTGTTCTCTTCACGGATGAATCCTGGTTTTCACTGTTCAGGGCAGATGGCAGACAGCGTGTGTGGCGTTGTGTGGGTGAGCGGTTTGCTGATGTCAACGTTGTGGATCGAGTGGCCCATGGTGGCGGTGGGGTTATGGTATGGGCAGGCGTATGTTATGGACAACGAACACAGGTGCATTTTATTGATGGCATTTTGAATGCACAGAGAAACCGTGACGAGATCCTGAGGCCCATTGTTGTGCCATTCATCCATGACCATCACCTCATGTTGCAGCATGATAATGCACGGCCCCATGTTGCAAGGATCTGTACACAATTCCTGGAAGCTGAAAACATCCCAGTTCTTGCATGGCCAGCATAGTCACCGGACTTGTCACCCATTGAGCATGTTTGGGATGCTCTGGATCGGCGTATACAACAGCGTGTTCCAGTTCCATCTGTGGCATTGTGCTGTGTGATAAAACTGAACATATTAGAGTGGCCTTTTATTGTGGCCAGCCTAAGGCACACCTGTGCAATATTCATGCTGTCTAATCAGCATCTTGATATGCCACACCTGTGAGGTGGGATGGATTATCTCGGCAAAGGAGAAGTGCTCACTAACACAGATTTAGACAGATTTGTGAACAACATTTGAGAGAAATGGTCTTTTGTGTATATAAAAAAAATGTTTTAGATCTTTGAGTTCAGCTCATGAAAAATGGGAGCAAAAACTGAAGTGTTGCATTTATATTTTTGTTGAGTGTATTTAATTGGGTGGTGAATAGACTGTGGATAATTGTATATTATTAAATAATGTGGGAATTAGTTGAAATAATATATGAGTTAAACGAAGAAATGTAAAAAAGGAGTAGGGGCATATAAGTTTTACTTCTACCTACTCCTAAGTCATTAATTAATTAATTCATTCATTCATTCATTTTAATTTAGAATTCAGTATGTTCTTTTGAACAGCACATTCTATTGCTGCTATTAATAATATGTGATGTAATTGTATTAGTAATTATATTGAAAATATTTCTAATATGTCAATCATGCTAATCTCTGTAAACTACACAATTATCTAAACATGTTCACAATCAAAAATGAATCAAAAGCTTTTCTTGTATTTCAAAGACACATAAAAAGGCATCTTAAATTTAGCAGTGTGTAGCAATAAGCAGTTGAGTAATCTTGTTAAGCAATACTTAGGGACTGTTCGTTACTTGTGAGGGGGTGGTGCAAAAAGGGGAGGCATGTTAAATAATTTTTTAAGCACTGTGAAGAGACTTATGTTTTTTTATTTTGGCTTAGGGGAGGGCTTAACAAATTTAAATGGCTGTATTTTGTATTTATAATACTGCCTGTCGGTGGGTCTAGAAGGCATGTTTTCTTTAAAAATCACCAAAATTACACCATTTATAATGGCCAGGAACGGTAAAAACAGAAAAAAAACTCATAACCAAATCTGCGCTTAAAGTTATGATTATTCATTGAAATTACTTTACTCTACAATTCTTTTTAAAAATTTGGCCAAAAAGAAACTATTTGCATGGACTAACCAGCATGTACAATGAGTGAAAAATCAGGGATTTCTTAAACTCCAGGGTTTCATCTTCAATGTTTATTTTTTAACTTTCAAACATCAAAGGATACGTTTTAAAATTCTAATAACTAATTTATGGTGGAGGGAGCGTCATGCCTTTCCCCCAGTCACTCAGGAAGGCTCAAGGAAAAATATTTGTAGCTTATGGGAGGAACAATTACAAAAAAACAAAACGAAGTCACACCCTAGCCACCCCCCTCCTCTGATAAGTAAAGAACAGTCCCTTATTTTATAACTATTCATAAAGATGGTCATATAAAATTCACTGCTTCAGTGTGGTTTACAGAGTTTTTAGCAGGCATTCAAATAGTTAAAGCTAATCATATACTTTATCCTTGGCAGTAATTATAATATTTATTTGGGGAAAGTTTTAATATGCTCACAATATCCCCCTAATAAAGTAATAAAAAATATAAAGAAAAAATTTGTTATGCAACGAAATGCATAAACTGCATAACCATGCAACTCCATCTGAAATAATCATCAGCAAATGTAATCACAATATCCTTTACAAATGGCCATCATTATCACTTCTGGCTAGTATTGTGGTGTACTGCAGTTCTGCATGTGGATTGTCCAAGTGGCGTTGCCGTACCCCATCAGAAGTCATTACTTGGGTCGACTGCTGTGGGTAGCTACAATCAAACGCTGTACTGTTTCTCTGTTTCATAACTTTCAAATGTATTATAAAATGGAACACTAGAATATGATAGAGTTATGTAGGCTATGTCAATCTCGAGTGTTACAGTTTTTGTTAAGGATGAGTATGTTTAAAAAAATGATTAAAAAAAAGATTAATGTTACGGTCCTGGTTGTATTGGCTGCGAATACAGTGTGTGTACAAAAGACTAATTTTATTTTATTTTATTTTATATATTAATCTAATATAATAATATAATTACTGAATCATTTATTTATTATTTTATGGGTCCTGTGATTTCAAAAAAATGTCTGTCTGTCTTGTAAAGAATTATGTGATTTGGTACTTAGAGGGAAAATAGAGAAACAATCCAGATGAAGTTGCTGGAGTTTAGTTTTTTTTAATTAACTCTAGTGACATTTGCTCTATAAATCAGCTGCTGAAAATGAAATACAAGTAAATATTTACTCATTTATTTATTTATTATGGGAAACTTTAATCTTGTAATGTACCAGTTAAAGACTGTTGCTGTTTTTCCTTTCATGAGCAACAAATTACACACTTCTTTACCAGAAGTTAACTATGACTTAGACAGTTAAATATGGGTCCTATATAATAAGGTGGGGACCTGCTTCTCTCCATGCATGGGAGGTTTCATCCCAAGTCCAGCCCCCTGAGACTGTACACTCTAGCGGAGTGAGGGTGGCAGAGGATTGGTGAGCATCTGAGCAAATGTCCAAGACAAAACAACCAAGCTCCAGGAATATGTCAGTAAGATGGCCCTCGAGGATGAACTGCTAAGTGAATACCTCAGGCAGAAGAAACTGAAGAATGTAGAAGAGGAGGATCAAGCATCATGGAAGGACAAGCCCCTGCATGGCATATACCACTGACAGATTGAAGAAGTGGCCGACATCAAGAAATCCTACCAGTGGTTGGAAAAGTCTGGACTGAAAGACAGCATGGGAGCACTTATCATGGCAGCACAAGAACAGGCACTTAGTACAAGATCAATAGAAGCTGGGTCTACCACAGACAGGACCCCAGGTGCAAGCTGTGCAAAGATGCTTCTGAGACAGTTCAGTACATAATAGCAAGGTGTAAAGCCCCATGTCCACCAAGCAGTCCAGTACAGTACAGTTCAGTTTGGAATGCTTTTTTCTTTTTCCACTGTAAAACGTTGTGAATGGTACCAATAGAACCGTTCCTTACCGTCCTCATTTTTGGTCACCCCTCTGTTGTGGTACCTAACACAGAGATCCAGTACTAAAAGGTGGAGGTAGAAACACAGCAGTCTGTTGATTGGTCAATAGAGGACGGTCACTCTTGCTCAGGGCTTAGTTGTGGCTTGTTTTTTGTGGATGACAAACAAAGTGCATACTGATAAAGGAGAAAATACAGTGAGTGCTGGACGGAGCAGTGAGTGACAACAATGACGCCTGTGTGAAAGAGTGTTGTTTGCTGTGGAAACACTAAGCAGACTTAGGATCTCGGTACCATGTCTGAAGAGTTACTTTTGGCTCCAAAGATACCATTCTGAGAGTGTTTAGTGGAAACGGGCTGTAAAATACAGGCACGAACAACGTACATGGGATGTCATAACCAATTGGCTGGCATAGATCCAGACTGACAAACTGGTGATGGCTAACCAACCGGACATCATGTTGATCGACAAAGAACAGAAGAAGGCAGTGACAATAGATGTTGCAATCCCAAGTGACAGCAACATCAGGAAGAATTTCTTTATAAAAGAAGCTTTATTGTCACTGCAATAAATACAGTGAAAGTTCGTTCGGTGCTCTCTTGTAGCAGCTACAATGTCCTTGTCATAAATACACTGGGGGGGGGAGTCATGGTTCCTGTAGCAGTCTCTTCACAGCCATGGGGAAGAAGCTGTGTTTCAGTCTGTTGGTGCGGGCTCTCATGACTCTGAGTCTGCCAGAGGGAAGGCTGGTGAATAGAGAGTGTCCTGGGTGGGCGGGGTCATTCCGAATCTTTGTGGCCCGTCGGAGGAGACGGCTGGAATAGATCTCCTCTAGGTGTGGAAGTGGGGAGCCGATGATCCACTCAGCCGTCTTGATGACCCGCTGCAGATGTTTCTTTTCAGATGCAGTGCAGCTGGCGTACCACACCGTACAGCCATAGGTGAGGACACTCTCTATTGTGCAGTGGTAGAAGTTTTTCAGCAGAGGTGGAGGGAGTTTGTTCCTCCTCAGTGTTCTCAAATGGAAGCATGAAGGAGCAT